>JANHFT010002454.1:195474-219001 GCA_032467955.1 Pseudoxenodon macrops
TTGTTTCGGGCGAACCGGTCCAAACCAGCTGAATACCACCTCTCTGATGTGAGTGACTTGTGATTTTACTGCTGGCTTCTCCATTGACTTTGCTTTCCAGAAGCCAGCTGTAAAGCATACACATGGAAATTGTGGAGCTGTGACAATTGTATATGTCCCACCAGTTGAGAAACACCACCATTTCAATCATGTGATGTGGGGATGCTATGATGGTTGTAAGTTCAAAGATCAGTTATAAAATTATTTTTTCAATGCTGTTGTAGCTTTGAACGGCCCCTAAATAGGACAGTTGTTAACCAGGGACTACCTGTATATGACTGGATACATAATTTTAAGTACATTTGATTGAAATCGTATCAGATTTCAACTCTTGTTCAACTCTTTAGGTTGAAGCTACCAGTATGCAATTTAAGGTTAAGTGCAGCCCAGGTTAAATCTGAAAGGTGAGGTTGAAAGCAAGCACAAAATAGAAATGTATATACTACCGTAGAAACTCTATCCTGCATTTATATATTTATTCTGGTTTAAAATAAAAAAATAGTAAAATAATGGAAATGAAATTGGGGAGATTAATTTAATTAGAATAAAAATTTATTTACCTAGCATGACAATACGATTTTGATAGAGTAATTTACTTTTATTGTTGTTTTTCAATTCAGCTCATCCAGTTGATTTTGAGTCACCTTACGGTCCCGGATCTATGTAGACTCTCACAGACATGTAAGCTACTATATCAACATTGTTGTGATCCACTACAATATATTCATCTCAGTTTGCAACCATATTGGGCAAGGATTAATGACACAGCTTTAGAATATCTGCAGTCTCGTTGTATCCTGGTCCAGTGGCTTAATTTATCTTGGACTGGGAACAGAGGAACCATTTCATTTTCTGCTTTTAGCAGGTCAGTATTCCGAAGAGGTATATAACGTATTCTATAAAATAGAATCATAGACTCGTCCCTTTATCCCAATCACCTAGCAGTTAGAATAAAAGTTACTAACATGACTGTAGTCAATCCATAATACCTCAAGGTCAGAAGCATATGTTTAGTCATGCGTTTGCAGCATCAAAGACATAAAATCCAGTGGCAGAGAGATAACCTAGCAGGCAAGTTTAGCAACTTATTTTCGTGTACTTCGATTTTGTTCTGACACTTTTTCAAGAGTAGGAGTTGAAAAGTTCAAATTTTCTTTCTGTTGCCTTTTGTATTCCTACTCATTTTCCCCCCACCTACCAAACATTTGGCTGTTTTTGAAATTTAAAGTTGTATGTAATAAACATGGCAAGAAAAAGAATGCTTCCTGGAATGGTTTTGTGAATTCCTCCTCCTGTAGGGGAAAGGTAGGGATACAGACGAGGTTTTCAGCAAAAAAAATAGGTTTTTCTGTCAGATAACTATTTATTTGGATTTTTAAAAAAGCTGAAGTTGTTAAGGGGTAGAAAATTGCAGCCTTTGTAAATTCTTTGTGTATTGTGTGTTTAATACAAAACACTGGCCAAAGAAAATTCTCTTTAACAACATTGCTCTCTTTTATGAAAACCAGTATCTCAACATTATTGTTTTCTAGGACATCTTGCCATTGGCTGAAATGGCAGATTTTTAAACTCCAAACTTTCTCTATAATAGAGAGTGTATATCTTTTAGTCTGTATTTTTCTGCCCTCAAAAGAATCTCATTTAGATTTAGATTTGATAGCAATAGCACTTAGAGTTATATACCACTTCACAGTTTTTTACAGTCCTCTCTAAGAGGTTTACAGAGTCAGCATATTGCTCCAATGATCTGGGTCCTCATTTTACTGACCTAAAAAGAATGGGGGGCTGTGTCAACTTTGAATCGGTCAGTATCAAACTCCTGGCAGTGGGCAGAGTTAGTCTGCAATACTGCATTCTAACCACTATGCCTCCAGGGTCCGTTATAATGGTTGGCTCTGTCGCAGAATTCATATGGTAAAAGATATGTAAATTCTTTAAGGGCCATGACTATAAATGACAGTTGACATGTTGGCATGTTTCATTACAATCTGCTTTATACATTCAAACATTTCAGAAAATACTGATCATGAACACATCCAAAATTCTAGTTACTTCATTTATTGTTGATAATGGAAATTCTATAACTGGTAGAAGGAGGCTATAATCAATTTGTACCTATGGTTTTAAATCTCTATTTCTCCTTTTCAAAATTAATAATTCATATGATGAATAATTGACTTTTCCTCCCAAAGAATAATAATCTATATATAATGTTATAATATTTTACACTGTGCATAAATCTATGATATACAGTATCTTGTTGAAGTTTATAAACAATGAGTAAATTATCCTTCAGTGAGCATCATTTAGTGTTAATATACACTTTTAGCGCTAATATGTACTGCTAATATATACAGCAGACATGTTGTTTATGTTTCTGAAAATGTAAATATTACTAGAGTATGTATTAATAATAAGAAATAGAACAAATTAGAATAGTAATCTAGGATAGCTGACAAGCTAACAAAATATTACCATGAGAGGACAGAATGCTTCAGGCATTTCAATATCCTGAGGCAAGGCTGAAGGTAATTTAACTTATTGATAGTGTCCACCTCCGAAGTGCTATATGAGAATATGGTAATGTTTCACTTGTAAAAATTGCTAAACGTGCTAAACTTCTTTGCTTGAGCTAGACAGAGAGTTTGAGAAATATTAAATGGGACTATAAATCATGTATAATCAAATGATATTAATGTGATATAGCTGAATAATTTTATAGTGTTCTATCAGTAATCTTTAGGCAATTTAATAGATGAGATATATTATCACGTACAAATTCTTTATATAATAAATTAAATTGAGAGGTGTTTTTTTTGACAACAGCAGACTAGTAAATGTCTTTGATACTGCTTGAAATATCAGTAGTGAGAGGCTGTTGTTTCTTCTGTAACAGAAGAACATTTAATTCTGTTTAAATGCTTTGGCAACATGAAATGTCTACATTAAAGCAATATTCCTTTTTTTAAAATAAAAAAAACTTCTTTACGGCTGGTGACATTTTAAACAATGAATGAATCAATACAAATTAATTTATTCTGATTTAAAAAAATATCTAACTACTTAGCCATGTAATTTGACAGCTGTATGAAGTGATTTTTTCTCTCTGCTATTTTTTTGTTTTGCTTGAACTGTTTCAGTTGAATATAAACAGGTTAGTTTGCATGGATCGTAGTTTCTGTTCTCAAAAAATAATTTTGTCACAGGATCAACCTCCTTTTATTTCCTTGGGTTTTTTCTATGTGATTTGCACCTGACACTGACAAGCATATCTGAGCATTCCAATTCAGGGGATGAGTTGTGTAGGACATACAAAAACTCTAATATGAAGTTGAACTGTACCTCTATGCAACATCAAGAAATATGATACAGGTTTCAAAACAGAGAAGGTATGGAAGCCAGATATATTGAGACCCATCTTCAAGTCTACAAAACATTTGAGTGACTTTGAACTAAATCATTGTCTCCCAGCCCAATCTATCTCTTAGGATTTATGTTGTAAGGATAAAATTGCAGGGATTTATGTATGTGAATCAAACTCTCATGGGAATCACTGAACAGAGATGCAGTAAATGAATACAAATAATGCTTATATTAATTATTATGAAACCCAGCTGTCAGCTGTAGTTCATAATTACAGGAGAGTTTGGAAGGGGGGTTGTTTTTATTTTTGTTTGTGCAAATATAATGCATTTTGATCCCCAATACATTCCAGTGCATCACATTATTTTTGGATACTAAATTGCAACACTTGTAAATGGATTTAAATATATTTAAAAGCTTCCATGTTGGAATTTGACCTATTGCAATGTCACAAAGAATCCTTGGCTAACTGGATTGTCTTGGATACTGGAGTTGATTATGATTACCTTCCAATTAACTCTGAGGAAGTTGTTGCTATGCTAAAATAGTTCCTTGTTAGGTGTGCATAATTTTGCTCCTGATCTATTAAGACATGGCATTGGAAATTCTGGGAATTTGCCCAGTTTTTACAACGAATTAAAAGCAAATGCAGTACTTTTCTTGGTGAATTGATTCATATATGCTTCTTACAGGTTCCTGAAAGTTTGTGGTTCAGAACTAGTACGCCTGGAATTGTCTTGTGGCCATTTCCTCAATGAGGCTTGTTTGGAAGTTATTGCTGACACATGTTTAAATTTGCAGGAATTAAATCTCTCCTCCTGTGATAAAATTCCACTTCAGGCTTTCAACCACATTGCCAAATTGTGCAACCTTACACGTTTAATTCTTTATCGAACAAAAATAGAGGTATGAAAATCATTTTTCTTTCACCCTTATGTGTTAATGCACTCTTTGTAAAGTTATATAGAAAACATAGTAAACTATTTTAAACATATAGTAAATATCAGAGGAAGATACACTTCAGAATGTGATGTTTGAAAGGCTCAGTAATGATTAATTATGGTTTGTTCTTTTATTTACTATTTAAAACATTTGTATAGAGACCCATCTTATGCCAAAGCCTGAGCACTGACCAGATTTTAATAACATAAAAACCATATTAAAACTATTAAACATTAAAAATAAAAACCTGACACAAATAAGGCTTCCCATATGCAGTCACATCATTTGTCACAGTGCTTGGCGGGAAAAGGTCTTCAGTGCTTTGGCGGTTAAAGGCCTGCCGAAGAATGTTCCACAGGACAGGGACAGACATAGAAAAAGCATGCTCCAATATGGTGGCAACGTTTAAGGAAAGAGACTAAGAGTATGGCCATCCTGTCTAACCTGGTATGACGGTTAGATCTTCTTAGGCAACCTGCAGATCTGCAGATAAACTGGGCACCAGACCCTAATTTTATGGTGTTTGTTTAAATTACAGAATGGATTACAAATTGTAAGTAGTGCATGGTAGTCATTGTACTATATCCCCTTTATCAGTATTGTTGAAATGAAAATGAAATATCGGTATATTGAAAAAAATAAATTTCAATGGGATATTCTTAACATTTTCACATGATTGTATATGCCTGGGTAAGATTTATTTTCTACATTTTTATTGCATATGTGATTTGGTGTGCTTTCTGGTGTTTGTCATGTTGATTGCTAGGTTGAGTGTTGCCCTGAAATTCATTTAAGGAATAATCAGCCCTGTTTCAGAAATTCATAGTAATTTAGTATGTCAATGTCCATATTAAAATGCCAGTATTCTATCAGTTATTACAATATCGTAAGAAATTTGTTATTCCCAAGATCATGAAAACATGCTTTTGCTTATTTCTTCTTTTTCATCAGTTATAGGACCTGCTAGTAATACAGGTAGAAACCACCTGTTGAACAAAAAGCTTGTAGACCAATTTTCACAGCTAGTTATTTATACATACATACATATGCAGTCAGCATTCTGCAAGAATAAATTTTTAATTGCTACCAATGGAAAAATGCTCCTTTTTTAATACAAGGAAATATAAGAAGAAAATACATATGTAATAGCATGCATGATTTTCAATTTTCAATTACTTCCTCTGACTGCAGCTTAATTGCCACATATTTCATTTTGCCCTTTGTCTCTCACTTTTGAATGTGTATGGCCAGAATGTTCCAATTTTCAACTTTAGAAGTACTTTTTAAAAGATAGAAAGTCCTCTTTTTACACAATCCAACTACGGTATCACATCCTTTCATAAAATGTAGTGAACTGTTCCCAGAATCAGAACACAATATGCAATTCATCTCCTAATTGTAAATAATTGTTAAAAGCTTCTTAACTTTGGAGAGTACTTAACATAATTTATAATTTTGTTTCAATCAGCCTATTGGCTTAACTCTATTCAATTACAATCTTGCTTGCAATTATTATACACAGAATACGTTTGTGCTAATGGTCTCACCATTTGCTAATACATGACTTTAATCTTTATTCATTTAATTTATTCATTAAATATGCATTCATAACATGCATTCAGAATTTATTGTCTTGAATGTATTTAAGGTGCACAATGGACAATAACAGCATACTGTCAATTTCTTACGAACTATGTAATTCTGTGTAGGTGTGTATATTGATTGGATATATATCTTAATTTTTGTTTGTACATTTGTTTTGAAGCTCTTTGAAAAATATCAATTATATACCTCTAGCATTTGGGATAAACATTGAGTTGTAGATAGCAATAGCAATAACACTGAGACTTACATACCGCTTCACAGTGCTTTTACAACCTTTCACAGCCCTCTCTAAGTGATTTTACAGAGTCAGCATATTTCCCTCAACAATCTGGGTCTTCATTTTACCTACCTCGGAAGGATGGAAGGCTGAGTCAACCTTGAGCCAGTGAGAATTGAACTGCAGAAGTAGCCTGCAGTACTGCACTCTAACCACTGTGCCACCGAGGATAGAATGAAATGGGATTGTTTATATTGAAAAGAAGACCTATTAAGTGTAGTAAAGGTTTCAGGTTCTACCCAGGACTGCTAGGATAAATATCCAATCAATGTTGGATACATATACAAGATTTCATTTCATCCTTGATCAGTAAAAGGCTTAAGAAGAAATCATCTGCCTAGTAATGCCATGTTGGCGGGTGGGGGGAGAAGTTTTCAATTTTTGAGAGCTGAACTTATTTTTTGGAGCCCAAGACCACTAGGGGAAGACTAGTGATGTCAGTTTAGTAGAAAATGGATTTGAGGGAGAGCCTTTGGAGAACATTTTAACGTTTAAACTACATTAAGCCATATGATTTGTGGTTCAGAATGTGTTGTCATGTGTTTCATGGCTTAGAATCGGCTTACATGTTTTGTGTCTCAGAATGATGACAGCTGATGTTATCAATCTTTATTTATTATATGTGTATGGTATATATATAAAGTGATCTTGTATCAAGTGACTTGATGTGAGATGTGCCATGTCACATCAAGTCACTTTGGATAGCTGAGGCAGGTAGACCTCGACTTACAACGGTTCATTTAGTGAGCGTTTGAAGTTACAACAGCACTGAAAAAAGTGACTTATGATCATTTTTCACACTTAACGACCATTGCAGCACCCCCATGGTCTAGTGATCAAAATTCAGGCGCTTGGCAACTGACTCATATTTATGACGGTTGCAGTGGCCTAAGGTCATGTGAACACATGTTGCGACCTTCTGATAAGTGAATCTTATTATTGACTTTGTTTAACAACCATATTGTTAACCAAACTTAACTGCAGGAATTCACTTAACAATTAATGGCAAGAAAGATTGTAAAATAGAGCAACATTCACTTAACAACTGTCTTACTTAGCAACAGAAATGTTGGGGTCTATTCTGGTTATAAGTTGAGGACTACTATCAATGCAATAACAAAATAATAAATAGAACACACTTGACAGCAGAAGAAAAAGTTCTGAAGACAAACCCGTCAGCAACAAATTCATTCAATTTGTGGGTTCAATTCTTTCCTGACCGTCACACTTGAGAAAAAAATATCTCAGGTCTTAAAAGCCTTCAAAAGGCCAGCAGGGTTGTGGTTAATTTAATCTCAGGAGCAATAGTATTCCAGAGGGCAGGTGCTGCTACCGAAAAGTTTTGCTTCCTGCTGTTGTTGAAGTTTGGCCAGCTAAAAGAAGAATTTGGGGACTGTACAAAATCCTTTTGTTTTTTCCCCCATGGCAGTATTTTAAAAAAAAGTTTCTTATATCCCACATTAGATTGTTTTATAACTAAATGCAAACCAATAATTTCATAATTTGTATTTTATATGTTTAGTCCAATGGTGACATTGTAGATATTGACTGGAATGTGCCCTTTCGTTTTATAACTTACCTGGACTTGAATTCATACTAGCAGAAATATGAATGATTAGAGGCCCATCTTTTCACTGTATATAAATTCATTGACAGTGAAATTCATTCACTGTATATAAATTGAATCCCATTTGATCATTTCTGTACTTATTACAAATATTTTAATATTAGGATCTGAAACTTCTATTACCATCCCTTTTATTTATGATGATAGTATTATGGAATTAATATGAATAACATTTATAGTTTTTCTAATGTTATGTACCCTTTAGCAGAATCTAGTGGTCCCCCCCTTTAATAAATACAAAACAAATGTCTCATAACCCAACATTATAGAGCAGGGGTGTCAAACTCGTGGCCCTTGGGTTGGATGCATACCCACACCCAGCTTAGCGTAGTGGGGAAAAAGTCATGATATGTCATGTGACGACGCCATGATGATGTGAGTTTGACACCCCTGTTAGAGAGCAAGACTGGATAACTTTCCATTATTAAAGATGCATTATTGTGCATCCTTTAAATCATTAGATTTTACCTTAGCTGCTCTTTTTTCTTTTCCTATTATAATTTTGTAGAACTCTTCGCTAGAGATTAAATCTTTTTACTCATCCTATTTAGTACTACAATAAATCCAATGATGTAATAATAATTTATAAAGGCCTCAATATTAAAAAGACTATGAAAATTATACTTGACTACAAAAATATAGTATGTGCTTTGGAAATAGCAAATGGTGTCTACTTAATGAGAAAGATGCCTATTTATATTTATGAGTGTTAAAAATTGTATTTATATTGCAGCAGGTAGACTGACTCAAGTGTTTAAAACTGGAACACCAGATAAAGTTATAAAACTTGAATCAGTTTTTATAACAGAAGTCTTTCATGTAATATTTTATTCAGTAAAAATCCTGAAAGGACATGGTTGAATTTTGGAAAGACTTAAATGAATACATACAACTTGTGAAATTACATTGAAAGATTACAGGTTTGAATTTTTTACTGCACTATAAGAAATTCATAATTGTCTTTCTGTTACTCTTTTCCTGTCAGTTTTTTGTCAGTTAAGAATGATAAAATCTGAAAAATAATTGGAAACAAAGAAAAGTGTTTGGGAAAAGATGAATTGCTAACTTGAGTTTGAGCAGTGTGTGTGCCTGTGTGTAAAAGTTATCCATAAATTCGAAACAAATAACAATTTTTCAAAGTACATCTGACATTCTGTTAGAGTCCTTTTCATTTTTTTTTTAATGAGGTGGCACTTCACTGTGAACATGCTTAAAATGGCAACAACACGAGTGTAAAGTGCACGTTTATATTTGTTTCCATCTGCATGTCGCTTGTGACAGGTGCTCAATGATTGTCAGCATCCTTGTCAGCAATACCATCCTGTGACATTAAAGTCACCAACTCGATCCTGATGCTGTGTGACTCTATTGGCAGTTCCATCAGGCTGCAGCTGATCACTGAATATCAAGAGATGCTCTCCTTTTTCAGGATGTCACCAGCCCTCTGCGTTTTTGGTTTGGCCTTGCTTGTTATTTGAACTTACCAGACTTCTAAGAGTTCTCCTGAGGGAAAAGAGCTGATAGGTCATGGGAATAAAGGTGTCTTCAGGGCATGCAAAACCACATCCACAGTGACTTATTATATAAAGGGTTGTAATGATTGCCTTGACTATAAGCCAATCAATGGTTAGAGCACCTGGGGACTCATTAAATGGTATTTGTGGTGTCTGTTTCTTGGGTTTTGAACTGGATTTCAGGGAAAGTGGTGACAGCCTTTAATGTCTAATTGACCCTTCCTCTCTTTATGTTTGCTTTCTATATTTGCTTCTGATGTGTTCCCTAATGACAGCAAACAGCACTGCTCAGCATTCTGAACTTCTGTTCAGAACTTCAGCACCTCAGCCTGGGAAGCTGTATAATGGTAAGTTCTTGAAAGTTTTGACTTGTGGAGATGCTGCCCAAGTTCACTAGCTTGGTTCCTCCCTCCCCACCCCAAAAAAAAATTAAAGAAATAAATTTTCAAAAATTAAATTAAAAATAAACCACTTTATTTCAACAAATATACCTGATTAAGGGTGTAAATATGTGCTTACAAATTACTCATATTTACATCTGTTATCTTGGGCTGATCATTTTACTTGTATCGCACGAATTATTGAAATTAGGAATTCAACCCTATCCCCCATTCTCCCCCTAAATCATGTACAGTTACTGTCTGTTTATGAAACTGTCCAGGAAGAAAAATGGAAAGTTTTGAGTTTTAAGGCTACATTTCAACCCAGTTCATTTGAAGGAGAAAATAATTCCAGAATTGGGCCAAGGATGTTTGACTTTGTTGATGTAAATGAATTATACAATGATATAAAATTCTACATTATAGAATATGTAAATGAATTATTATTTGAGATCTATAACCACAGAAGAAGTCAAAAACAGAAAAGTATCTTCCCTTGTTTGAAATTTGGCTTACATAAACAATGGTGTATAGCTACGTAAATTCAAATCTATGAGAAGGTTTTCACATGTCATGTTGCGCTCTTACAGGAATTCTGCATATAAATATGGTAGTCTAGTCTACTATTCAGTCTACTATTTCCTTTGCATAAATACTAGCATGTCTTAAAACCTGATATAGATTTGAAATAGAACTTGTTTGTACAAATATGACTTTTTAATAACTTCTGCGGTGCATAATTCCAGTCTATTGATGTCTTCCTGCTATTTCCTGAGTTGCCTTGTTGAGGGATGGGTGGCAAATAAATTTAACTAATAAATTATGTTTTTTTTCAAGGATTGAGTTCAATGATTTGTTCTATAATCACCCTCCATATTAGTTTAGTTTTTCTTACTCTAAATAGACTGATTCTGTATCAGACGGTCTATAAACTTTCATTAGTTCAAAATGAGACTACTTAGTTTCAAAGTAAGAGTAAAGTCAGTCTACATCATATTGCATTTATACTGTGCAAATTTAACCCTGGCCAGCGTGCTTGTGACTTCATTTAAAATGCTTTTGATGATGATATAAGAAACAACTTTTTTTACAGATAATGTTCCTATTTTGGATTTGTTTTTCAAGTCCCGTGATCGCTAAAAATCTGAGGATCAAGACTTGAAGCAGAACTTTGTCAGCAAGTGAACTATAGACCAATCATTTAAGGAAGATCCATCGGAATTGTTTATTTTATTTTATTTTCCATTTCTGAAGGCACAGAGGCTTAAAAATACCATGATATGTTAAATGTTAGATGGAACTGTGTGCCAAAAAATTGTTATTTAGCTGGTGCATTGATTAGAAATGGTTTCTTGAATACAAGGTCTTGAAGGCCAATTAAATAATTGATACTTAGTTTCCTTATGGTTCTATAGGCTGGACAAAGTATAGACATTATTAGATATCTACAGTGAGAAAACCATTTGGTTTTTAAAATATTTTTAATTTGACAGATTGAGGACTATGACACAATAGCTAGTATGATGGGAGCCAAATGCAAAAAACTTCGAACATTGGATTTATGGCGATGTAAAAACATTTCTGAAAATGGATTAGCAGAGCTGGCTGCTGGCTGTTCACTGTTGGAGGAGCTTGATCTTGGCTGGTGCCCGACTCTTCAGAGCAGTACGGGATGCTTTGCAAAACTTGCCCGAAAACTACCAAATTTGCAAAAGCTTTTTCTGACAGCTAACCGATCTGTGTGTGATTCTGACATTGAAGAACTTGCTGCAAATTGTTCAAATCTTCGGCAGCTTGATATTTTAGGTAAGTACCCATAAGAACATTTAATTCTCCTGTAAATTAATTGTTATCCAAATCAGAGGAGAAAATTATAGATTGGATAAAGGTGTGGGGGGGGCATTGGTGTTCTCTGAATTTGATTGTTTTCTTGCAAGACAACAACCAAGCTCAGATAGCACCAGGGACCCCACAGCAGGGGTGAAATCTACTTACCTTCCCTACCGGTTTGAAAGTGCATGTGCCAACGTCACGTCCGATTTTGACCCTCTGCACATGCGCAGAAGGTTTTGCGCATGCACAGAGGGATAAATCCAGGAAGTAACTGGTGCAAGTGGGCGGAGCATCGTGCTGCCGCTGCTACAGGTTCGCTGAAGCAGCCACTGTTGCCGCCACCGCTACCGGCACGCACGAGCCAGACAGAATCAGGAGGATTTCTCCACTGCCCCACAGTCCAACTCTAAGCGACAAATATTCTCTTCTGTTGGAAATACTATGTTCAGACATCTCCTATTTCCTGATGGCCGATTGCTGTATAAAAACAATTAATACCAGATACATTCATGGCTTTAACGACTCATTGGTAGTGAGATAAATCAGTCTAATTCCAAATTCTTTGATTTAAAAAATTGGGAACGTTTGCCTAATTACTTATTCTTTGTTGCTACTTTTTCTTTTAAAAAAATACCTAGTTTTTTTTAATGAATTCCTGAAATTCATTCAAGTACTATTGCCAGCTTGAGAATTTCTTGGAATTGTAATAGTGCATGACAGGATATATTTATAAAGTGGGGACCTTATAAAAGAGTGTCTTGAAGAGCGAAAACAAAACTACTTCTTTTCAAAATATGTTTAAATGCTAATTTAAAAATTAATATATAAATTGAAGTTTTCAATTGTGTCGCAGTAGATCCCAAAACTCTTTCTCAACATACTTCTAACTGTATTTATGTATTTTAATGTATTTTGTATTTATTTATGTATTTTGCCACTAATCTGGATATGTTTAGATTTTTCCAATCTATTTTAACACTCCTGAAATTCCCTGATAGTATTTCCAATAAAGTATTAATCTCACTTAACTTCTGAGCCCTTTGATATGAAAATTTTGTCCTGGTACTCATCATTTGTTGGCACGCAACACACACAAACTAGAACTTGTCTATGTTGGCTGCCTTGTGACTCACTACATTATTCCTTATGGGGAAAAATTTTTTGGTACTCATTGTGCCTCCCGGAAACAATTAACAATGAGTACCAAGGTACCCCTGTATAAGGAAAAAGCAATCTATGCAATAACATTTAATTTAATTGCTTAATTGTACTGTACGGTATACAGATGCATTATCTACCAAAAATGGAAGTTTAATGCTATTTTCTTTTATTATGTTGGATCCATCTGCTGACAATATACCTCCATATTATTTTGCATGCAATCTTTATCATAAGCAAGAATTCACAAATAATGGAGCCATACCTTTCAGGCAAAAGACACACACCTTGTAAAAACACATGCACCCACCAGACACTATCAAAAAGAGGCAAAGTATGTAAAAGATACCTGACAGGTAAAGCATTGTCCTTCCTGTGTTTCTATGAAATTTCCAGAATCATTCCACCATCTCCCAGTTTATACTCTGTTGGTATTGCCTGGAAGAGTAGTATATTTCAAAAGTAAGTGCCGGGATGCTGTTCTCTACCCTAAGGATGCTTGGGACGTCCTGACAGGTAGGGTGGGGTTGAAGTTAGAACTTTACTTTGAAACATGAAAAATCTTCAGCTTCATTTTAAAAATCAAATAAAAATAAAAACAGGTGGTCTACGAAGCTTAGTGTGATGTACAGGTGACAATATTTAGCCAACCCCCCCCCCCCCCATTTCAGGATGCTTATCAAGGCCTTCATTTTTTGGGGGAAAGTGGTTTGTTGAACTTATCATTGGAGTCTTTTTAAGTGATATATTTCTTTGTGTGGTTTACATTA
Source organism: Pseudoxenodon macrops (assembly GCA_032467955.1). Taxonomy (NCBI): domain Eukaryota; kingdom Metazoa; phylum Chordata; class Lepidosauria; order Squamata; family Pseudoxenodontidae; genus Pseudoxenodon; species Pseudoxenodon macrops. Next base: position 208,983 of record JANHFT010002454.1, read on the forward strand.
ATTCATTGTACAAAATACCTTGAAAGTTACTGCTGCAAAGTGTTTGTGGAATGACTGTAGCTAAACATAAAATGTGTTATTGTTTCTTTCTAAATATTTATGTAAGAGTTCTCCAACGCTCAAGGTTTTATTACAACAATAAATAGACTACAGAAAGACAAGAAAAATGTACATCTGCTGCTGTTAAATGGATCAGTACGCATCCACCCAGCACAAAAATACACTACCTTGCTAAGTTAAATTTCTGCCATGGTGAAACATTGAAATCTCTTCCATAGAGAAAAATAAACATCTTTTAAACATCTCTGTAGACAACAAGCTAGTTTTATTCTTTTTTAAGGTCTCCCTTTCCTGTTGTCAATAATAGTGAGGATTTAATAGCCAGTTAAAGGATCTGCAGTAAAATGTTTAAGTCTCATGACAATAGATGTCTGTTCAAAAATAACTTAAGAGAAATTTATTTCTTTGGTTACATTTATACCATGTCTTTCATTCACGAGTTCAAAGCAGAGTAGTAGGTAGGACTTCCTCCTCCACTCCCATGCAGTAGTTTGGGTCGAGAGTGAATGAATGACACAAATGAGTTTCTGTGGCTGAGAGCGGGCTCAGATTTCCTCATCGTTCTCTCATACCGTGAGCTATGGTGGCATAGTGGTTAGAATGCAGCACTGGTAGTCCTTGACTTACAACAGTTCATCCAGTGACCGTTCGAAATTACCACAGCCCTTGAAAAAGTGACTTATGACCATTTATCACACTTATGATCATTATAGCATCCCCACGGTCACGTGATTTACATTCAAATGCTTGATAAGTGGTTCACATTTATGACAGTTGCATTGTCCCGGAGTTACGTGATCCCCTTTTGCAATTTTCTAATAAGCAAAGTCAATGGGGAAACTAGATTCACTTAACCGTGTGACTAATTTAAGTCACACGGTTAACAAATGTGAGAAAAGTCGTAAAAGGACAAAACTCACTTAACAAATTTCTCACTTAACAACACAAATTTTGGACTCAATTATGATCTGTACTACCTGTACTACAGACTAACTCACTGCTCACTCCAGGAATTCAATCCTGAGTGGCTCAAGGTTTGACTCCACCTTCCAGCCTTCCGAGGTTCGTAAAATGAGGACTCAGATTGTTGGAGGCAATATGTTAATTCTGTAAAACTGCTTATAGCTGTAAAGCACTGTGAAGCGGTATATAAATCTAAGTGCTATTGCTATACCTGCCACTCAGCCAGTAGGTAAAAATAAAGGAGTAGATGCTGGGCTTGTCAACTGGAAGGTTGGCAGTTTCAGACCTAAGTACCATGTGATGGAGTGAGCTTCCTTTACGTGTCCCAGCTCCTGCCAAAGTAGCAGTTGAAAGCATGTAAATGCAAGTAGAGAAATAGGTACCATTTCGGTGGGAAGGTAACAGTGTTCCATGCACCTTTGGCGTATAGTCATGCTGGTCACATGATCATGGACAACGCTGGCTCTTCGGCTGTGAATCGGAGATGACTAACGCCCCGTAGAGTCAGACACGACTGGCACGGGAAAGCATTACCTTTTTTACGAGTATGCAAGTTGACGTTCCTTTGCAAATATCACCTACCCTTTCAGAAAGTGCTCAAATATAGATTACTTTCACCCCTGCTCTTCTCCTTCTCTTTCTTTGTGGTTGCTAATACTAAGATGCTTGTTAATACTGAAGTTTGAAAATGGGCAATATGTGAAAAGGGTATAGTTCTGTTCTTTGCTTGCAGAGCAACATATGCAGAGCCATTATGTGATCACATAAATTGCAACATATGTTTGGATTATGCTTAAATAAGGGCATAAAACATGCTCCAGAAAAATAAACTTCCACTTGATATTTTGACTGCAGCCAGGCAGCATAAAGTACAGCTTAGGAGAATGTGGTGGGTTTAACCATCTGTATGCACCCTACCTAAATTGCTATCTTGGTTCATTGAATGAAAAAACAGTAATTCTAGCAAAGTTCACACATATTTAAAAGGCCTAATATGTAAAACCGTTCGGAAGGAGGAATAACAATGCATTCTTCTTTTGACGGCTTCTTAGATGCTATAAACTAAAAAAAAAAAATGCCTCCCACATTTTCCTAGAATGCCAAAAGTTCCAACTGTCCCCTTGTGCCTGTCAAAACCATCAGTTTACTTGACAGTTTCAGAATGCAGTTACTCAGTTTCTGTACAGAAATAAGCACATTAAAAAACATCACCCACCCACCCAACTAGAGAGAGAGGCAATAACATACCTACCTGCGTTTTCCAGAGCTTCCATTACGAGGATTTCTTCAACCGTCCTTCCCATCTAAGTTAAAAACTGGGACACGAGAAGCTTGGCCTGTTTTCAAATGCCTTCTGTATGCAGCCATCATATTCAGGTTGTTGGGAAGGAGGCAGCCTATTTGCATTTTTTTCTGTGCCCTCCTCATTGTGCTGGTTTAGGTTCTTTTCCACCATTAGTCCGAAGTATTATTTATTTTTATCTTTCCTTTATTATTGCTATAAATAGGTCAAGGTGGCAAGCATGCCCAATATTCTTTCCTTCTCCTATTTTCCATGCAACAACACCCCTGTGAGATGGGTTGGGTTGAGAGAGGGTGATTGGCTCAAAGTCACCAAACAACTTTCATGCCTAAGGCAGAACTAGAACTCACGGTCTCCTGGTTTCTAGCCTGGTATCTTCACCCCTAGACCAAAACGGTAGCTTATTAGTGCTGTTGCTATTTTATTATTTATTAAGGGTATAATTCCCCCGTAGGCAGGGGATACAATAAAGTCTAAGAGTATTCATATTATACAAGAAATGTAATTTGTTTTTATTCAGAAACTCTTAAATTAATAAGGAGTCTGCACTCCAGTAGTATGTTTGTGATATATAGTTTATCCTTAAATGAAATCAGTGTCAAATACATCATCTTGAATTGTATATTAGCTAAGATTACAGTTTGTGCTCATTTTAAGTAAGATAGGCTTGTAATTGCATTGTAAATATGCCACAGATTGCCATCTAGCTATGCTATCTTGGCCATTGCTTTTCACCACTTGGCCTCAAGCACAGATACCATATTATTAACTAAGTAAGGCATATTTTACGATATTTTTGTGTTGCACTTTCTGGGGTGACTGTGATCTTAATTGGTCCACATAATTAATAAGATGGAGTCAATACTACACAGGTTCATTGGACAAACTCTAGTTGACCTGAAAGGGAAAGATTAGTTAGTGGAGAAGAGGGTAAAATGGGTCCTTTTGTTTATAATAAAAAAGTTCATGGGATTAAATGTTGCAGTTTGCCAAACGGTTGTAGAGTAAGCCACGGTGAATTGTAGAATTGAATGAAAATCTTATTCTTTCATCTCCGTTCCATGTCGGCTCAATATTATTTAATTTATATTCCATCTTCTTATTTATACCAGCATTCAAAGTGGCTTGTAAGAAATGCAGAATTAAAACAAAAATAATATTTGAAAGGATTAAAAATGCTCTAATTTGGACAATGGGTTGCCATTGCCAGGAAAAAAGTTTTAAAACGAAAGCTAATTAATTAAAGAGCCCTGTGATTTTTATTTCTTTAAGGACTCCCTATTTTTTCCCCTTTTAACTTTTTGTTCTGTTCTTTTCCAGGGACGAGAATGGTAAGCCCGGCATCTTTAAGAAAATTGCTGGAGTCTTGTAAAGAATTGTCCTTACTCGATGTGTCCTTCTGTTCACAAATTGATCACCGAATTGTCCTAGAACTGAATGCCAGTTTCCCTAATGTGCTCATCAAGAAGAGCTTTACTCAGTGACTCAATTCATATGTTGCTATATAGAACTGATCTGATGATTCTGCTTCCTGGGAATTTGTAATGATTTTTTTTCCCCAAAGAGAAAAAATAATAATATTTTTGTGAGGCATGGGGGAAAAGGCTAATTCTTAATATGAAGGTAAAATATGAAAGATTTAAATTAATGGCCAGCCATTTATTCCTAATACAATACTTGTCAGATGATTACAGTTGAAAGCATCTTGTAAATGTTAGAATATATACACTTAAATGTTCATTAAGCATTTAATCTTACTAGGATATTACTATTAAAATAATGCATTTGAGAAGTGGAAAATAAAACCATTTTAAATTCTGACATTCATTTTTAAGATAAATGTTGGAAGAACTTAGAACCTGAATGTCTTGAAGTATGAAACCTATTTTATTCAAATAGTTTCATCAATCCATTCAGACTGAGCGCCTTGGCGTTCCTAGTAAATGCAATATAATGCGTTTGTAGAGATTCTCAGTCATCCAGGTCATGGTTGTCCCAAAGGTGCTTTTTCAGGAGGTAACCGGACTTTCTTGTTTTTTCTTTTGAAGATGTTTCGCTTCTCATCGAAGAAGCTTCTTCAGCTCTGACAGGGTAGTGGGGAATGGAAGGATTTAAATTCCTTGCTGACAGCTGGTCATTACGTCCCCTAGAGTCGAGAACGACTAGCACATATGTGCGACCTTTTTGGAGGGTTGGTGAAGCACTTGGAGGTTTATCTGTGTCCTCAAGGTCACATAATTGGTGCTGCTGGTTCCTGTAGTCTGCAATTTTTCCTCTGAAAATCCATTCCTACTCCCACACCATTCAAAGGGTGTTCATCCCAAATTGTATAGCTAAAATGACCTGGATGACTGAGAATCTCTATAGACTTTTGCTTCCTGAAAAAAGGACCTTTGGGACAATATAATGAGTTGTTTATCTTAGAATTTATTTACCATTTAACGTTTTATTTATATATTTATTTTTAAGGGGCTGTTTCGCCAGACTGAAGGAACAGCCCACTAAAGTTCCCTGACAGCCTCTGATGGAGCTGAAAATTTCTCCACCAATTTCATTTGGGGAGCTCCAATCCTTTCTTTTCTGCTGTCATATTTATCAGTCATGAAAAAAAGGGGGAGATGAGCAATGACGCCTTTTGGAGTGTTTTCCATTTGCCTCTCTTTGCTCACTGTTAGAATTCCAATACAGGATGTAACGCTAAGGGGTCTCATTATTTTGGATCATTAGCAAATATGTTTAGAATTGAGAATTTAGAACTGCATCCATGTGATAAGAATTACCAACTTTAATCAAACAAATCATTTTGGGGAGGAAAATGATTATCCAGTTGATTAGGGGGCCTGAAAACAAATTTAAATCATTAACTTTACTAATACAGCAATTTGGTTAGAGCTATTTTCTACACATACAGTGAAATATCCAAATTATAAAAAGACTTCACATGTTTTTTTTTAATCTTTCTGTTGGTCAAATACTAATAGTATTCATATAATGATAATTATTTGAGCTTTGTCTAAAATAACTTAGATATTTGAGTTGTATGTAATTATATCCATTTTCTGAACAAATTACATTTCTAGCAAGATGGGCTAGAATTTCCTTGCTTTCCAAATTCCTCCATATATTTGGGAGACTCACATGGACTATTTGTGGATTTCGGGAGAAAAGAGGGGAGGCCAACTTGATCAATGATATTCCTTTGTGTCACACTGGATGTTGTGTTTTAACTTTTTATCAGTAGTGCTAATACTGAATCTTATATTTCACTACTGAACAGTCCAGTAGGCATCAGTGAGCCATCTTATAATGCATTCAATATTTCTATTTTAAAAACATGCTGGAAATTGTAATTTCTGTTTGTTCCAATACAGATTATTAAGTCAGCTTTTGTAGAAACAAACATTTCAGTCGTCTTTGGGGATTCCACTACAGCTCAAAAACATTATTCTTCTAGTTTTCATTTCCCCCCAGCTCAAATGAGGTCAGCCAGAAACATTTGGAAAATAGAGTCTGGCTTTTTGGCAGCAATGGTTGTTTCTGATCAGACCTAGCAAATTAAGCATTTGCTAGGTGTTGCCAACCTTCCTCACTGCTGTCACCTCTTTTCTCTCCTATCTCAAGTTAAGTTTTGGCCACTGATGATAGAAAACTTTAGTGAGAAAGCTGCTATTTTCCTAACTAATCATGAAACAAGCCAAGTAAAATCAGTATTACATTGTCAATCTTATTTTTGAAATATTTGTTTTCATATGAACTATGATTATACTATTGATTTTAAATTTTGTGTCAGCATTTCTAGATAGCTGTACCCCTTTCATTTCTCTGGGATTTAAACCAGCATACCTTTTTTTTTCCATGTATCTGCTCTCTACTGATGCTATTTCATAGCCAATAATAAAGAAGGAATAAAGAGTTGTCTTCTAAATTCTTAAGAAAGATGCTTCTGTGCTAAATATAGTATTCTAGAAATAGACTAAATTTTAAATTGGATAAGGAGGATTTCCTGAATTAAAGGGAATCCAAAGTATTAATTTACTTGACCCTTTTCAGGCTTTGTGAATTTTTTCACATCTTTAAAATGAATTTTACCGGCTTCAAATGGAGTCTGCAAACAGAAAAGGAATCCAAGTGAATAAATAGTAATAAGGTTTAATGCTTGTTTCAATTATTAATTAAACAAAGTGATCCAATATTTACCACTTTAGATTGAGTAACTACATGTAACAACTAAACTCTTGTTGTAATTGGCAAGCTACTTCTGTATTTTGTTTATTTACCGTATCTATATTTATATACTACCCATCTCACTGTCAAATGACTCTATAAGAATTTTGATCCATTCTTTTATGGCAACTTAATTCAGGATTTGACGGTCTTCTAGCATAAATTTATAAGTTCAGGTCCTGTCACAATGTTTATGGTAGGGCTTAAGCCTAGATTTTGAGTTGAGCATTCCAACACATTGAATTTATTCTTGATTCTCTTGCAGACTTTTTCTTGTAGACTAGTGTGTTAGTTTGAAGTAATTATAATGCTATGTAATTCACTTTTGCTTCAACTGATGCTTAGAGGATCTGATATACTATTGTAGAATTCTTTGCTACAAAGCAGAATTTATACTTTCTTCAGTGATAGTGAGATATCTAGCTGCCCAACCATGAGTCTATCATCTCCATGCTTAATGACATGTTGGTATCTCATTGTTTACACATAATAATACCCATATAACCCCAAAAGGTCTACTTTAAACTAATATTTCCTAATTCTTCTAGATGTCTGGAATTTGCTTAGGTGCTTTTTAGCAAATTTGAAATAATCTGTTTAATAAATTTGAGAGTACGTCCTTCATAATCAGCCCTGGTTCTTTTCGTGCTATTCTCATTTGAATCTCATTTTTTTTAATCCAGTATTTTTCTGGCTGCTGAACTATTAGCTTTGGTCAAAGTGATAGGAACTTCATATCCTTGAATATTTTTCTATGGTTCTTTGCAACATTTTGCATTGCTTTACACTCTGCTATTGGAATGATTTTGACAGGATGGTAATACTTCATCCCTATTTCTAACTAGGTCTGGCTTCATGTAGTCTGAGAAATTTAGGAATAGTTTTCTAGCTTTTGCAGGCTGATAGAAATAATTTCTTTTTAGTTCAAAAAGTTTTTTTTTAATGTGGCATAATGTGCATTGAAGATCCTTGTGATAAAAACTCTATTATAAAGAGGGTAACCAGGGTTCATGGCAAACTCTGATTATTTAAAATACTTGCAACTGGCCTTAGTTATTTGTCCCTTGAATTAAATCAAGTGAAGCAATTCAGTCTTTTTCCCACTATTGCTTTTTCCATCCTAAGTTGAATGTTTTGTTTAAATCAAATAAAGAAGTGTTTAACTTTCCTGATTTTTGTTCACTCAGCTCCCTTACTGTATCAGAAGAAAGCAAATAACATTCTGAAAACATTTAGGGGTAAAGATTTTTAAAAATGCAAAAGGGAAAAGTATTTTATACAGAACTGTAAATTGTCACTTGATCCTGATTGTTTTTCTTGGAAAAACCTCAGGAAACAGAACATCTGTTTTACTTGAGTTTATGTTTTCAGATTTTTTCTCATTCTGCAAAAGATTCAAGATCTGTAAAGATGTGTTGATCTCCATTCCATTTTGAGAGATGCTGCCATACAGCATTATTCCAGTTTCATTTAGCTATTTTTTTCTGTGAATTGAAGAGGGGTTAGTGAAAAGGGATTTTTCCCTCCTGGAGAATTAGGTATAAGGCAGGGGTGGGTTCTAAATTTTTTTTACTGCCGGTTCTGTGGCCGTGGCTTATTTTGTAGGTGTGGTTTGATGGTCATGTGACTGAGTGGGCGGGGCCAACCTGACACACACCCGACACACACACACACACACTGTCACATGACCACCCACCAATCCACGCACACGAACTGGCGAAAATATTGGGGACTTTTTGACATGTTTTTTTTACACTCTGGTCCCATATCCAGGTGGGGGCACCGTGGGGTGGCAGTGGGCATCTCAGCTTTCCCTCCGTTGCCCTTCCTGGCCGAAAAGCACCCCTTCTCACCTCTGACGAGCCTTCCCCGCGCTTGCAGCCGGAGCACCCCACTACTGTTGGTGCACTGAGCCGGGTCCTGTCAGCGAGATGAGCATGCAGGAGATAAGGCTTCCCTCTGGACCTCAGGGGCGGCTTCACTGAGGATGCGCCCAGGCCCGCAGTCAAGAGGGTGACCGTATTTCTGCAATCTGCTGGTCACAGCTTTTCAGCCGGGAAGGGCAATGTAGGGAAAGCACGAAGCAGCTTTCTTCTCGCTGCCCCATGTCCTGCCCCACTTGCCACCCCCAAATTGCACCCCACTGCAAGAAATGCATCTTACCAGAGACTGGCAGCTCCACCGTGTGTCTCAGCTGTTGCGTGCAGGGAAACCACTTTGCCAAAGGAAAGAAAAACTTCTGGGTGTGAGGCAATTAAGAACTTCTCACGCTCGTGAGAAGTTTTTCTTTCCTTTGGTAATGTATGCAACGGCTGACAAATGTGGTGGAGCTGGCAATCTTCGGTAAGATGTGTGTTATGCGGCCCCCACCCCATCTGCCACCCCCAAATTGTGCCCCACTGCGTGAGAGGCACATCTTACCAGAGAATGGCAGCTCTGGATCATGCGGCATTTTTGGGGTTTTCTTAAAAAAAAAAAAACCTCTCCAGGCGAGCTTGAAAACGTCCGACGTTGCTTCTGGAGGTAGCAGTTTGGCAGGGTTTCCCACCCCCTCCCTGGGTGCCTGCAGCTTTGGAACATTGGAGCAAATCCCGGCCCTTGCACAGTAAAGAAAAACTTCTCGTCATGAGTGCAAGGCAATTAACTTCTCGCACTCGTGAAGTTTTTCCTTACTGTGCAAGGGCCAGGAGTTGCTCCAAGGCTGCAGGCGCCCGGGGAAGGGGTGGGGGGGAAACGCTGCCCAACTGCCCCCTCCCAAAGCAAGGTTTCAAGCTTGGATGGAGAGACGGTTTTTCTTTTAAGAAAACTTCAAAAAAGTCGCAAGATCCAGAACTGCGTGTCTCACGGCTCTCCCGCCCCATGCCCTGCCCCACCTGCATGCCACTCCCAAATTGATCTTTCCTCCTGCAGCGCCGTTGCCACTCTCAGCCCCAGCACAAAATAAAAACAAATTTGCAAAAAAAACACAAAACAAGATAGCGGCGCTTATGGAGAAAACGACAGAACCAGCTCTGTGACATCATTACAGAGTTACTACCTACTCTATAGAACCGGATAGAACCAGTAGGAACCCACCTTTGGTATAAGGACACGTTACTGTATTTATATTACTGACCACTAAAAAATATAAAGAGTTTGCTGGAACATATTTTCTATGATGGCAATGATGACTAGCAATATTCTCACACTATCCTGTTCAATTTAAGATTCTTCCATATATCTGCTTCTTAGCCTATGTGTTCCCATAGATAAAATAAAATGTGTATGTGTTGATCTATTGTTAAACTCTTTAAATCTTTCTATTTTGCTGACAAACAGTAAATGTACTACTTTTGTTTTGCATTTTGAAATATATTTTGAAATACGAATTCAGGACAATTACGTATTATATTTATACATATCTGTTCACAAGAAGATTGCTTATTTGGGTTATGCATATTTACAAATATTAATATTTTAAAATGAAGTA
>JANHFT010002454.1:222122-242033 GCA_032467955.1 Pseudoxenodon macrops
GGGGGAAATTTGCTATATTCATGAAAAGATGTTTAGTATCCTCTCCTTTTCCCTACCATTGAATTACATTTAGGTAAAATCACATTTACCATCATCAGGTATATTTAATCTGCTGTTCTAATTGGCTGCTAGTGATGGAATAATACTTGAAGTGATGTCAAACGGGGAAGAGAATGTACAAGAAAAATATATGGGTCATTTCCCCCACTATATAGCAAGGGAGAGAAAGGGTAGAGTTTCTGATATGTCACTTTTAAAAGAGATTTTATTGGCTTAAATCTGTAGGGAAGCCAATGTTAAGTCGATTTTTGCTCCCCTCAAATAACTTTAAAACCTTACTGGTAATGTGAAAATAAGATTTAGAACTGACAGCTTTTAACTCTTAAGATATGTGATCTTTGTCATGTCTGAAAATAGTGGGGAAGAGATGGAAGAATAATAACGTCAGGATGAAGAGAACATTGGTGGAACCTAGAAAAGCTGCTTGCTGTTCTTAGTCATCTCTTAGATATAGGAAGACCACACCACAGATAACATGTTATAATATAATTAAATAACCCAGGATGGACCCCATTCTTATATAGTTGTTTTTTTCCCATAATGTTGAGCCATTTCAGATCAAACATGATTTAAGTTATTTTCTCACCTATACTATAGATGTAGCCATCTTGCAAGATAGCTTCTATAGCTATCTTATTCCATTATCTTGAGGAAATGTTAAACAAGCATAACAGATGTTTATTTATTTATTTTATTTAGGCAGCAATACCACTGTAAAACCACTGTGAAATTCTTTAAAGGGCTACTTTGTTAGTATTCTAAGGGTAAAATATTTGTCGTATCTTATGGATAATGCTTCAGAATATTGAAAGCAGGATGCTTGGCAGATATTGTAAATGTGACTGTACCTGACAGAAGACCTGCTAGAGAATGAGGTTAACTTGGAAGACAATGAAAAACAAAATATGCTTAAGTAACTTATTGCTATTTAATGCTTGAAAACATTAAATTTCAACACCAATTCTTATTGAATTATAAGAGTTTTCTTCTAGTGAAGCTTTTAAAAATAGACTTTTTAATGAAAACATATTGAAGGCATCTCTATTGAGGATGTTTTCCCATAAAGGAGAAATTACATATGATCTTCATACATGAAAAAAAAAGTATTCTTTCCTGGAAAGTTTCACACAAAGAGTTTTGCTACCATTTTTCTCATTTCAAGGGAATGTAACACCAGTGTTCTTTATTATTCATTTTATCAAATAGCAAACTTTTAAAATACACACAAACTTATTCAGGTATGGTATAGAGTAGTTGACAGCTCAATACCATATATAATCCTATGGTTCAAAGAAAGTGTTATTTAGAATGGGAGAGTGGATTTTCCCAGTGACAAAAGCATTTTATTTCCATCACAAAAGTCCTTCCCTTAAACTCTTTGGAACTTCCTCAGTCATAGATCAGTTGCTGAGGCTGGATGCTCTCAGATGGAGGGCTTGTGGACTTCCTGTTTTTCTCCTTAATGATTTCATTCTCGGGAATGAAAAATGATAGAAGGAACTGGAGGGAAAAGACAACTGGATTGCAAGAGGACGGTATCAAAATATTTTCAGCAATATCTTGGGAAAGCATATCAGCAGTTACAATGAATGAACACTTACACAGTACGCTTGACAGTCCTATATAAATAATAAAGCAAAAACCAAGTTAACCAAGGAGCATCTAAAAGATTGGGAAGGAGCTTCTTGGGTAACCTTTCTGCCATGTTTCAAAATTGCTTTGATTAAAAGACAATGAACATTTTACTTTTAACGAAAGAGAAAGAGAATGAACTACAGTCCTAATTGTTACATATTTTTAAAAACTTCTTTAAATGCAAAGGGTTTAGATTAGATAAACTGTTCATAAGCACCTATAGCATAATGAAATCATTGTTCCATTCTGAAGTTAGTTTGATTTAGTATTAGTTTTGATTATGCTATACTAGTGTAATTAACTTAATTGAGAAACTTAGTTAGCCAAGAACGTGATCTCCCAAAAGTTTTGAGATCATAAAAGCAGCCATGTTAAAAAAAATTAAATAGTGGAATCCTTAAACTTGTAAATATGCCAATAATGGAGTCAAGATAAGATTCTCAAGAAGAGTCCAGAACTATTTTTATAGATTTAAGTATCCTCTATTGTTATATCTTAATTAAAAACTTGGATGAAGAAGTAAATGATGCTCTTACTAAATTTGTAGAAGATGCACATTAACAACCATATCAAGCATAAGAAAGGTTAAAAAGAAAGCAATGATTTCTCAAGCACTCAGTTACATTGTATTGTTCATCTTGAACTGATTAAATAAAAGGTTTAAATTGAGAAGTTGACTGACTCTTAACTGAGAAAGAGAGCAAAGACTGATTAGGCTTAGTTTATGTTACCAGTATTGAAATATAAACTGTTTGCTGATATTAATAACAAAGGTGAACAATTTTCATTTAAATCATATGTGTTTAGAGTTCATGCTGTTTCAGATAGTACTTGAATAAGAAATCAGTCATATGAAATTGAAGTAATAGAAATAGTTTTTCTAATAACAGAGTATTCAAGTATTAGATTCAGCTTTTGAACCACTATTCCAGAAGGCTGTTGACATATTTCTAGAAATCAATGCAAAATTAAAAGAATTAAAGTTACTTAAAAGTTAATCATCATGCACAAATAAATTTAATTAAAAATAACTGGAAGCTGACATATTGGCAAAGTCAAATGATAGCCTGAAGATCAACCTGAGTTCCAAAAATGCCTCTATGGTGAATGAAAGTAGCATTGTGCTTCGTTGGAAAGTATTATCTCAGAAAAAGAATGAAGTGAAACAGAAGTAGGACGGAACATACTACCAGTATAAAAGAACGACTTGAGATATAGCTATTAGCTGTGGTGTAAATTGGTGCTGTGTAACTGGCTATGGTCTCTATTGCAATAAATGAGTGAATGGGTATTGCCAGGAATTATTATGTAGAGGATGCTCCCACAATTAGCCATATTACAAATGTACCCACCAGTTCAAAACTCTTGGGATCTTCTGTTATAGAGAATGACTAAAAGAACCCTTCAGTTTAAAGATTTGTGAAGAGAAGTCCACACAGATTGAATGGATGCTGATAAATATTGACCTCTCATCTCTCCTCCCAGGTTTTAAACTTTAGCCATCTTAAGAAGATTTGTAAAATAATACTGCCTTGAATGAATGAATGAATGAATGAATAAGTGAATGAATGCTCAACTATCTATCTTAGTTTATACATTTTAATAGTTTTTCAGCAAAAATGTCACTAGCTTGCTTAACAATGCTTTACCAAAATTGTCTGATGTGTTACAGTGGTATTCCCATAATTTATTATTAGTTTAGTAATTATACAGGTATATGTGCATGTGTTTTAAAATAATATAAGATCTGGCATTTACAAACACATGTTGGTTGTAGTAATGCATTATTTTCTAGATGTTCTTAGATTATTTTTTAGTAACCTAGAACTTCCCACTATTAAATCATTTACTGGCTACCAGACTTGATGAACTGTGACTTTCAAATATTAGACTGCAGCTCGCAGTATCCTCAGTCTTCAAGGCAACATTGCAAACATTGTGCTAAATTTATTCATTTTATATATGCAGTGAAAGGACACAAATAAAAACACACACATTTGAAATCTCACTAAGGAGTTTCTATTTAAAGTAACAAGCATCTGTTTAAATAATTTTTATCTGGACATGTTCATATCTGTGTGTAGTAATGGAAGTTGTCAAAACTTGGGTTTGCCATTAAAAAAAAAAGTCAAGTGATTCAACATTTTTCTCACCAACGAATAGGGTTGTTTCCTGCTTAATACTTCTAGGGAAAAAATTCTCTTGCCCAAAAATTTAAAATACTTTCTTCTTTCTGTGTTACTCCCAACTTCACTCATGATTATTTTGTAGCCAAAGTGCAATGTTTTCATATTTCATTGTGTAAAATATGAAATATGTAAATGATCCCACTGACTACAAATCTTTTGTCATCGTAGAATAGATTGAAGGGCAAATGCGTCTGTACTGATATGCAGTTAGTGCTGATATGCTTGACATCATGTAGTTGATGCTTTTGTTATGCTCAAGCACAAAATATATTAATCTGTCTTTATTAAGATTAATTCATTTTAGAAGCAAATGTTGCAAATACAGCTCCAGAAGCATTGATTCATCATTATCTTAATGGCCACAAGGAACATTAGGAGAAGGAATAAGAGGCAAGACATTTAAAAAAACAACTTTGTCTTTGCTCTGGTTTCTCCAAAGGCAAATTTTAGACTCTCCTCTTCAGACTGTTTCCTGGGAAATCTCCTCCTTCCTTCTCCTTTTCTCTAATTCTGAGAAATGGAAGGTCAACACACAAGTTTCCGGTCATACTATACAATACCCTTTGCTGTCCTTTAGCTGTTCTTGATGGATATGGTGGTTTTTTTTAGTGTTCTTGTGCATTTGTCCAGGTGTTTCTACCTCTTAGTGACCATTTAATCAGAATTGTCACTCAGTGTCTCTTTGATTTCCTAAAAGCTCCCTTTTTCTTCTACTCCATCATTTCTCATGCTATATACTGCACTTAAGTTAAATAAATAAAGCATCAGTATATACACTTGGCCTATTCCTTTTCAATTGGTTGCTCCATAGTCCATTCTAACTGTTGTTTTCTGATAATCGCACACATTCTTCAATATAGAGATGAAATGACCCAGTACACCCATGTTTTAGGGGCTATCCACAATTTGTCAACAAGCCTTAGTGTAAACAAGAAAGCAAAAACAAACATTGTTTTGGAACTCCCTTGCCTTTTCTACCATTCATCAAATCTTAGAAATATTACTAAAATATCTTGATAGAGCTGTTGTATGAAATCAAGTTTTTGCCATGCTTAAGATAGGTCTCTCCTTCTTTCACATCTCCTCCATTCTCCTTTGGAAGTCAGGGGGACCTATCAAATCTTCATGGAATCTTATCAGGTCACAGAAATTTGCCCCAATAGGGCAAAATAAGATCTATTTGTGCAAAATTTCTGCTCTTTACAATTCCCTTTCCTCACTGCTGTCCTACTGTCTAGACCCTATTCTTTCAATACCCTTAATGGAGCCAATGAGAAGGTTAATGTTAGAGAGACATTCAGGAAGAATCAATTGTATTAAATTTTGATTATGCTATACTAGTATAATTAATGTAATTGAGACCCTAGTTGACCAATATTTTTCTCCCAAAAGTTTTGATTATTGAGATCAGAATAACAGCTATGTTAAAAAAAATCAATTAGTTGAATAATTAAACTTGTAAAAATGCCAATAATGGAGTCAAGATAAGATTCCCAAGAAGAATCCAGAAATATATTTATAGATTTAAGTAATCTCTATTGCTAGTTGATCTAGTCAACTAATCCCCAAATTAATTCAAAGCAAGTTTAGTCATGTACACTGTGTATTTGTTTCACTAAAGAATTCATAGTCATAAATGAAAAGAAGCAGAAAAAAGAAGAGGAAGAAAACTATGTTAAAGTACAAGATAACTAGACTAAAAGCCTATCCACAGCAGATACTAAGCATGCACAATCTATGCCACAAAGTCTGAAGGATAGAGGCTGAATTCTGCCTCCATCCTACAGAGTTTGTGACACAGATTCTTTAATAGAATAGAACACAATTGCCTGTTGAGACTGGTCCAAATAATTTGTAATTACCAGATGTATAACTTTTGTCCTGCAATGGTGATGGATAAGTGCATGCCTAACCATCTCAAGTATTGTGGATAGGGAACATTATTGAATTTCCTAGTCAGCATTACTTAGGGCAAGAGGGTGTAAATATTAAATCTATTTCTCTGGACATCAAGATAAAAAATTCTCACTCCAGGCTTTATTTTTAAAGCTTAGCACAGATAGGTACTGGGGAGAAAACCCACAGTGACCCAGATCAGATGTTATTTGTTCCTTCCATAGAAAATTCTATCACTCTACTAATAGTACTTTCTCAAATCCTATTATACATGTTTCATAATGGTGGGGGTGAGGTGTGTTCCTGGGTGGGCTGAGCAAAAAATGATAGGAGTTTATGCCAAGGGTATTTATCCCATAGCATTAAGGTTATCTGAGCTGCTTAGCTAAAGCAAGTAGATACCAGCAGTGAAATTTACTTCCCTTCCCTACCGGTTCGGAAGTGCTGGCTTTGTATGTGCGCCTATGTCACACATGCTTTTTCACCCTCTGTGCATGCACAGAAGTCTTTACGTATGCGCAGATGGCAAAAAAAAACAGGAAATGGTGATGTTCAGGCGGGTGGGTGGAGCCTCACGTTATGGCCGCTACCAGTTCTCCGAACCACCGGTGGCCACCACTACCTACTCACCCGATCCGAACCGAGTAGGTAGCATTTCACCACTGGTAGATACCCACATCAGTCAAGAGAAATTTAGGAAGATATTGGAGAAGAAGATTGTCACTTTAGTGACAATGTCCAAAAACATAATTTCATACTGCATGAGAAAAAGCAATGATAAAATACTCTTTTTTTAAATTACCATGAAAGCTGTTTGGATAGATTGTATGAAATGATTGATGCTATTCCTTCTCTGTTGCAGTGCCTGCCCTCTGGAATAGCTTTCCTCCAGAGATTCCAACCTCATGGTGTTCCAAAATCATTTCTGGCTTTACTCCCAGGCCTGGAAGCAGGGCAGCTGTTGAGCCACTATAGACAGCCATGGAGTTGACCTTGGAGAAGCTAAGCAGAGGTAGCAATGATTACACTTACATAATTTTAAGTCTAGGCAACAGTGAAGGTATGACAAAGAAACTCAGATTACTCCTCCCTAATTCATTCTAGTATAGTGATTATAGGAAGCTGACTTCCTGTCATTTAGGATACAGCTTATAAGCGCTATGTGCTTAGAGCTCAAAGCATTGTTAGAGACCCCACACACCCACTTCACAGTCTGTTTCTGTCGCTCTCCACTGGGAGGAGGTTTCAAAGAATTTCTAGCAGGACTACCAAATTCTGTAACAGCTTTGTTCTCCATGCCCTCTGACTGGCAAACTCGCAAGATTCGTTTCTCCTGCCATGTCCATTATACATCCAAACTATACTGTGTTGTTTCTTTGTGTCATATAATATATGTGGGTATATGCATAATTGTGTGTGTATGTATGTATGTGTTTGTTTGTTTGTTTGTTTATTTATTTATTTATTTATTTATTTAGTCAAGTTTTATGTAATGTTTATATTAGAGGTGGAGACCCTTTGAGAGCTGTATGCAACAAAATTTCATTTTCATGTATGCCGATTAATGTACATTCAAAGTGAAAATAAAGTTATTTTAAGTTCTAAAAATCTAACTATCTATGTTGGTAGAAGGAGATGTAAGACATCCACTGTAACAGAAAAGAATGTCATAGGCTAACTCTGGAAGAGATCATGAACTGTTCATGTGCCAGTTCCAAATTCAATTTCCAAAGAGGAAGAACAAGTTCTAACCAGTTTTCATGATATAATCCTGAACACAAAGCCATCATTTTCAAGAACATTGGGAATTACTCTCAGATCTGGAATCTTATTTAAAGGGAACCAGAGGAACTGTGGAATAAAATCAAAGAAATTGTTATGGATTAATATACTGGAAAAGAGACTGCCAAAGAACAAGAAAGAGAAGAAAGCAAACTGGATGTTGTAACAGACGGTAGAAATTGCACCAAACTGAAAGAAGAGTAGCCAAAGCCAAGAAAGAGAAAACATTTTAGAAAGAAGGAAGTTAACAAAGAATTTCAAAGATCCGTTAGAAAGAACAAGTAGATATTGGAGGTGGAAATGAACATGGAAAAACAAGGAAAACCTTCCAAGTGATTAGTAAACTCAGGAGGTGATTGCAATTTTGAACTGATATGCTAAAAGATACCAATGGAGAAATATTAACTGATTGACAGATATTAAACAAATGTGGACAGAGAGTCTATATAAAGAAATGTTACATCCAAGATAACTTAGAAGATATTCCCTATTTACAAGAATTTCTAGTACTAGACAATGAAGTGAGATTAGCACATTGATCATTGCCAAATAAAAATGGCTACAGGAAATGATTAATTGAATTAACACTCAACTCCAACTGACTCTGAGCAATTCAGAAATAGAAATTCGTTTTGACCTAATGGTTAAGGCACCAGATTAAAAACCAGAAGACCGTGAGCTCTAGTCCCATTTTAGGCATAAAGGTCAGCTGGGTGACCCTTAGACCAGTTACTTCTGTCAGCCCAATTCACCTCATAGGGCTCTTGTTGTGAGGAAAATAGGAGGAAGAAGGTATGAGGGATATGTTTGCCCCTTGAGTCTTTTTGTAAAAACAATAAAGGAGGGATATAAACAAACAAATAAATAAATCACAGCACAGCACAGCACAAGATAACAGCATATCAGTACAGCCTAAAAAGATAGTATCCAGGCAAAATGAGTAAGATAAGATTGTATACTCTTTTCTGATATATTCAGTCTATATTTTGAAACTATATTGAGGCTATATTGATAGGAAGAAATGAGTTATGGCTTGATTTTCTGGATTGTTTTTCCCCCCTGTAACTGTTTCGCCAGATCCACTTTCAAGGTTCCTTTTTCTGTTGCTGGCTTCTTCTCCCACATCAAATTTGAACTTGTTCTGCCATGGTTTCAGAGAGTTGTCTTGTTGACAGAGTCCCAATCACTTTTATATATTTTATTTCCAGCATTATATATTCCATTGGTTGGAAAGAGACTGTCAATCAATCTATCTGTCCATGCATTCATCCCAGTCTTACATAGATGAGATAAACAATGCAAGAGGGGCAGGATGATAGAAAAAGTAAAAGGTAAAGGAGTCCCTGCAGATTTTACTCCACTAATTGTTGTCAATTATATCTCATTTCTGTTTCAAGGTTATTGAGTCAATGCTGTCCAAAGACATTCCGCAGTCATGTAGCCAGCATGATGTCATGGAGCACTGTTACTGTACCTTCCCACAGAAATGGTACCTATTTATCTACTTGCATTTGCATGCTTTTGAACTGCTAGATGAGCAGGAGCTGGGATGAGGACAGGAGCTCGCTAAATCCATCACATAGCATTTAGGTGTTGAACCTGGGCTGTTGGCTGTCCAGTTGAAAAGTCAACATTTTAACCGCTGAGCTATTACATCACCCAGATGATAGAAAAGTGGACTATTATTTGTAAGAAAAATACCAAATATCCACATTAAATCTTGAAACCTGATTATTTTCCCCTGAACATCAATGCTTCTCCAGTTCTTGAATAAATCCGAGAGTCTCAGAAAATAAGGCAATGGGAGCGATGTTTAAGAGTTGTTATTCAGCAACCTTTGAACGATACCTATCTAATGGTGGTGCATGGATTGGAGAAATAAAGTTACTTTGATGTAGGAATGTGTGGTTCCCATTTTATTTAGTAGAATGAAAGCAAAGGATGAAATAATAATTTATTTTTAATTGGTTAATGACACCTTTCCGTAGGTTCTTCAGATAGAGTCCCATATGCACACACTGCGCTAATCAAATTACGGTAAATAACTGGATGTGTCCAGCTAATCCTCTCTACCAAGGAGTTGATGCTATTATTATTATATGTAATTATTAAATTACTTTCCTATAATAAATGTTCAGACGAACATTCAGATGAAACAATCAAGGCATAAGGAGTTTGGGGACCCTGCTCTATAGGATAATCAGCACTATGATGCCATGGCCCATGTTAAATGCTATTGTTTTCCAAAAAGTATCAATAGTTGTTGACAGCCAGTTGATAGTCTCCTCCCAAGTTTTCATGTTATGTTTTGTACTGAGCAGGGGTGGGTTCTAATTTACCTTGCTGGCAGATCTAAACTACTGAATCGCTTCCTTTAATTATTTCTTTCATTATTCAACTGATTGCTTTGCACCGTTTTCTTGGGTTTCAAAGGAAAGATTTTAAAACATGATCTTAAAAGCTAACATACAGTAATCATGTTGAGGTGGTTTGCATGTGTGTGTTTTTTATTTCTCGTAACTTGTCCCCAGTCCAATATTTTCTTGATGATCATCTAGAACTTGTCTGAATGTCTGATACTTCCAACGAACAAACCTAAGTATTGATGACAGCAAACTGTTCTTGTTTGGAAGCTAGACTGTGTTGCTTGTATCTTATCAGGTTGATATAGATTTTTTTTTCAAGCAATACCCCTTCACACACATACCCATAAGCACACTATTTTTTGCTAAAATATACCTGCATCGAAAATCTATTTCCTTACGTTGTGTATGCTTTTGAAATCTTGCAAATATATTTATTGGGAAGGTATATTAAAAATTATACCTTAGTTACATTTACCTGTATATGGACAAAAAAGGAATGTACATGTACAATCTGTTTTTTGTCAAAGAAGGTGTCCAAAGTGGCTGATTCACACAGAACTCAGAAGAAGAATCTAAAATGTTTTTTTTAAACAAAAAAACAAGTTTTAAAACAAGTTCTGACTAGATGGTGGGAAATGGAAGGATTAATGATTTATGATCCTTCCATTCCCCACCATCCAGTCAGAACTGAAGAAGCTTCTTGGATGAGAAGTGAAACTTCTTCAAAGAAAAACCAGAAAGTCCAGTTGCCTCTTGAAAAAAAGCACCTTTGGGACAACCATGACCTGGATGACTGAGAATCTTCATAGACCCTTAATGGCTTTAATGCTGAGGTAAAGGTAATGCTACTTCACTGATGCAGTTCCATTAATGACACTGGAAATGCCCACAGGGTACATAATCCATTGTCTCTGTGCCTTGGTTAGGAAAGCTAGCAGCAACTGATTTACCTAGGTGATTCTAGCATCATTTCTATTTGATAGACGGGAGGGGAAACAGGACTCTTGTCTAGCTCCTTGAAAGCATAAGCAGCACAGAAAGGTGGGAGGGGGGCTGCAGCTTGGATTGAAGAATTGGCAGTACAAGAAGATCTCATTCCTCATAAACCAAAAGATATTTAGAAAAGTCACCACCAACACCAACGTTCTGTCAATGATTTCTTTGAATGAGCTGTTTTCATTATCTGAGTTTTGCTTGTGTTGACTTTTTTTAAAGGTGTACTTGTTGAGTTTGTTGTGTTCCCTGTAATCTTGTCTTCTTAATTAGGGTAATAAACATGCATTTGTAGCAATGGGCATGCAACAGAAATGTTGTGTTCTTCCTTATTTAGGGGTGGGGAGAAGCTGGATTCTTATTACTTTCTGTCTGAAATTTTAAAAAGCTGACAGCCATCTACCTTTTGTGCAGGAAGCTTAAAATTAGGTATCTGCTGTTATTAGCTCAAGAGCAAAATATTCCCTTGGTATGGAACTGAAGAACGAGGCTTTATACTGTACATATCATCCTTTCCCTAGCAGTCTCTTCCCAGCATTTTTAAGTTAATTACAACTAGATGCCACTTAACAAGTTTAGTGGCTATTTGAAGTTATGATGGCACTGAAAAAGTACATTTTCAGCCAGTCCTTGCATTTACAAACATCACCAGATCCAGAAGAGGGTTCCTAACCGTTTGGTCCCATTCTACCCAGCCATTAGTAACTTGGTGGCCCAGTTCGGTAGAACTGTTAACGACTCGGGCCTGTCATGCCCCCAAGCCGGGTCTTGTTTTTTGCTTCTGCACATGCACAGAAGCTTTTTTAAAGCACTGTGCATGCATGCGCGTGGCCGCAGCATGCCCCTGAGCGAACCGGCAGTAAGAAGATCCAGAACCCACCTCTGACCAGCTCCTGCGGTCATGTGATCACCATTTGCACGCTTCACAGCTGGCTTCCACCAAGCAGAGTCAATGGAGAAGCTGCAGCAAAATGTCAAGTCTTGGTCATTAATGACTGTGTCACTTAGCAATGGAATTGCTGCTCCCAGTTGTAATCATTAGGTGAGGATTACCTGTACTGCTCTTCCTAAGAATTAGGAAGACCTAATTCTTCCACATCATGCCTAGATGCTCAGATGATGATCAGTGGAGGCCTCATTATAACCAAGCTTGCCAATGTCATGCTTACTCTTGTTTGGTGCAAGCGAGCTAAATAATCCTGTGGGGAGAAGCTTAGACAGGCAGCTGGAAGGAGAGGGAACTGGTGATTTCCAAAGCTGACCTATATTTTGTCACTTGTCATACCGTATCCTTCCCAGCTTAAAAGTGAGACTTCCCGAGAGTCTTCTTGTATCCCACAGAAAGGCAGCTTTTTTAATATCTCAGAGCCTCAAGGATATTCCAGTCTGCTTTTTATGCCAAAGGCTCCCCCCTCCTTTTTAAAGGGGTTTTTGAGCTTGTTGTTTTTACAGCTAGAAATTGACTGACTGACTGATTGATTGACTGATTTTGAAACCTGGCACATGTTAGCATGCTGTATTCATTGGATTTATATCCTGCCTGACTGTCCATTATGGAAAGCATGCAAGAAGGCAATGGATATTTTTAAAAATGAAGATATAAAGAATTGAAAGCACATATTACAACTAGCACTAGACTTGACATTAATTAACAATTTAAAACCTGGCAGAAGAGTAGTGTTTTACCCATTTTCTAAGTGCCAAGAGTGTAACTCCCGTGCAAGAAAATTACGTAAACTGGGGATATTTAACCTGCTTTCTATTTCTAAAGTAGTGTTTCTCAACATTGTCCATTTTAAGATGTGTGGACTTCAACTCTCAGAATTCTCCAGCCACCATGAATTGAAGTCCACATATCTTAAAAACAGTCAAGGTTGGGGAAAAAAAACTTTTCTAGGACTTGAGGGAAGGAAATGTTCTGCTTTATTACTTTTCACATGCTCAGTGGTGATAATAATAATAATAATAATATTCTAATGAGCCTAATTAAATGTAATTTGGGCAATTCAGTTTCCAGTTGCAGAATTTCAATAGGTATGCTTTAGATAGGTATAAAGGTGATATTATTCATTTTGTGTGTCACACAATATCAGCCACCTTGGTTAATATTGAAAAAAGACCAAGCAGGGTCCATCATAGCTAGTGCTTGGATGGAAAACTACCAGAAAAACCCAGAGCAGCAAACTAGTCAGAATCTGTAAAAAGTCTACTTAAATACAGCCAAGGGAAACCATGTTGCAATGTAGCCAAGACAAGTTTATGAAGTCATCAGTCAGCATTGTGGAGTTCAATCTGACAGGCGGGAGTCTTACCTTGATCTTTTGAGAATCCGTCTCTTAATTCAGGGCATCACAAAATAACATAACCAGAAAGGGGCATTATCATCTTTGCATTTTTTCCTATCTATCATAATTCATTACTTTTCCATGCTTTGAAGGTTTTCTTTTATGGAACTGAGCCTTTTTAATGCAGACCCGTAAATATTCTCCATGTATGTGAAGGTGTGGGTGACTGGAATACATATAATAATAAGTACACACATTTGGCATTGAGGTTTTTATTGACTTGGGGAAAAGGAAAAAAAAGCCATTCCAGGTCTTTTCTGAAAGAGCAAATTCTTGATAGCGCACAAGGAATGCAGGAACATTTGAGACAAACCTTATTTCCACCTTTAAGTTGGGCAAAGGCTTGGGCTGCAATGCTATTGTGCTTGGAAAGTTGTTTGTTGTTGGTCCTCCTTCATCTTCAAGTGTGCAGGAATCTGGAGTGTTGTAAAGCAACTGAGACACAAGTGATGATGTTGCTTACTGTGCTGTGAGCTAACTACTGCTCACTTCTAGCCTGGGGAGAGCAGGCACTACTTGTATAAATAACATAACACCACACACCCCAGATTGTAGGCAAATCAAGAGATTGCTTTGGGCAGGAAATGTTATAATGGGTAGGAGAAGAGTGCTTGTTTGTGAAAATGTTCTTGATTTACATGTTGTGATTTTTGTATGACTAGTGTCAAATAGAAAGTACCGAAAGATTATGGGCTAATTATATTATAGACCAGACAAAGGACATTCTATAGCAACTTCTGCAACTATGCTACAAAATTACCTGCCCCATTTGAACTTAAAAACTGTGATAAGGTAAGAACTGAAAGAGTCTACCTATTCTATACTGAGGTCATAACGAAGCTTTATCCATGTGGCACCACTGAATATAAGAGATCTAACTTTTATATTAGTTGTCTGTGTGAACAAACCCACCATGCATAATATTATCTCGTCAACTGTGTCTTCTTTCCAGGGGAAGATCATTTAGGAGAGGGCTATCAAACTTGTTGGCCCTCGGGCCAGATGCGCCATGCGGTGGCCAGACCCACGCCTAGTTTAGCAAAGGGGAAAAAAAGTCCTGATACATCATGTGATGACACCATGACAACGCGAGTTTGGCACCCCCGATTTAGGAAAACGGAGACTGACATCCATCTCTGCCTCTGTAGCTGGCAAAGATTCCCTTTCATGTGTGCAAGGAACACTGATTCGTATTAAAATAAGTGAATCAAAAGGTAATGTGACATTTTTTTATTGGACAATTTCTGAAGTTCAAATTAGGGTCCCAAAAATCTTCACCTATTTTGTCTTTATACATTTCATATTTTTGATACCTCCTGCAGGACAGATGATACTGTTTGAAAAACTTAACACTAGTTCATCGAGAGCGGTTTCAGAGCATACCATACATTTTTATGGAGATTTGCCCCTTAAGGAATTGTCATCTGTCCTCAGCTGCAGGTAGACCACAGTTAGCTTCTAGTGAATTACCTCTCTGGATTGGTGACAAATGGGCACCTGCCTCTTGTCACAGCAACCAGGCAATAAATTAAAGTTTTGCACGCATAGAGCTCCAAATGACCTGTGTGGTCATTAAAAAAAAAATCACTTGAAGAATGAAAAAAAAACTGTACCCTTTGAGCAATTACTCTTGAATACCTCCACTGAATTTAGTGAAGTGAGATTCAGAATGGTTTGAAGCATGATGATAAGCTTTTCTTGTCTAGGTGTCACCAGAAATGTGATTGTTCAAGTAAACATGTAATATATTTCATGATTTAGGCATATGCTGGTAGATAGCGCTGTTCTCCGCCAAAGATTTCTTAAGGGGTTGGTTTCGCATGTTTAAAATTGTTCCAACTTGTGAGGCGAAGTTCTCAGTGGAGGAGCTTTGGAAAAGAAAAGGCAAAAAGAAAGAAAAAAAATGCAATCCTGCAAAAACGAGTAGCTTTCTTCTGACAGTGTCTTAAGCAGAAACAAGAGACTCCATGAAGAAAACCGTATTATCACCACCAGTAGCAATAATCAAAGGCCGGGAGAGATTATTTAAAAAAAAGTGATGTGGTGAGCGAGGACAGCATGTCATCTGAAGCCCCCCCAAACATAATAGTAATAATAATAATAATAGAACCATAATAATAATAATAATAATCGCCCATTTGGGCCCATGGAATAGCTAGGGAGCGTGTTGAATTTAGATGCCTTGCGAAGGGAAGGCCGCAATCTTCTAGCCGACTATCAAGCCAGTGGTTCCATAATTAAAGGCAGCTTTGAAGCAACGTTGTCAAGGGGTGGCTTGAAGAGAGGGGGAGAGCTTCTCCCCAGTCTTGTTCCTGTAATAAGAAGGAAGAAACAAATGCTGCCTCTGAACCTTCATAGGTTGCCAAAGACGTTCCAATAAGAATAGACTTGGGGAAAGGGCTTTAAAAAAAATGAAAAGGGGAAAGAAAAGAAAAAAAGCAAAATGTGATTTCTCTACCCAGAGAACAACAAACAAACATGTCAGTTGGCTAGGAATGCAACTATCCATATATGATGGAGCTCTCTGAAGGCTGAGATCCTGCAGTTACCCCTAGCTTGAAATAGATGTGCCCATTCTGAGGCTGTAGATACGGAGAGGTGGCACACAAAATAGTAGAAATAATAGTATTATAATAATAATGATTACCCTAGTTGCAGAATTTGAATTTCCTTAATATCCTAGATTGTAGAAATGGAAGCCTAATATATAAGATACATATTAGATATATGTTATGCACGTGGAGATATCCCACAACAATATAAACATAAATAAAATGAAATAAAATATACTGTTTTCCTAATGACCATAATATATTATGATTCAATGTGAGCCCACTGATGAATAACATTTAGACAATCACGTTTATATATCGCATTAGATGCCCAAAGCACCGGTGGGCATCACATAACCCTGAAAAATAAAAATCCTTGAATTGCAAGTAAAAACTAACCTGAAGTATTAAGTCATCCAACTGCTGCCATAGACTACTTCCTCTTTTATAGTATACTTTTATAGCATACTTTTATAGTATGCGAATAACTTCCCAAGGCTGCAGGTTGAAATATTTTGCAAATCAGGTAAAAGAACTGGTAAAAGTAAAAAAAAATAACAACAACAGTATGCTTCTATGACATGATTGTCCAAGATTTGTTCAGATCTTAGATGGACTGAAATCAGCGGTTTACTATCCCGCTGGGAACGGCAAATATTGTAAAGATGTGTACTTTCTTTTCCTAGAAAGTGATATGATCCCCTTTTTGCAGAAAGGGGCTCATCACTTTAAAATTTTATTCTCCCTTTCTAGAAATTTGTGTTTGAATATATCCATATGTGTACGATGAACAAAGAATAATGTATAGGAAAACTATTCTGCAGCATTTGTTAACACATCCATCAGTTTCTTAATACATGTTATAATTGTGTATCTGACTCTTAAATGCTTTGGATATCTGCCTGTCTGCCCACCTATAAACTTTATTCTTAGCATGTCTCTTTATAATATCAGAGAAATTGTCACTATTGGAAAATGGGAGGCATGGTTAAATCTCTAGTAAAATGTGTTTTCAAAAACTTGAAACTGTTTCAAATGTAAATCTGCACCTATATTCATATGTAGCCTTTGTTACAGAGAACTGGGTGGTTTAATTTCTAATATTATGTTAAATTGTCACTAATATTATGTTCACTTTTGGCCACCAGATTCACTTTTGACTACTTGATTATATTTCACTTTTAAATTGCACTGAATGTTATAATGCTCATGGAATTAGGGAAAAAACATTACCATTAACAAAACAAAGAGGTCATCAACAAAATTCTCAAAGATTTTAAAAAAAATAAAATAATAAATAAATTGGGCATATTTCATATTTATATGAGGATTTTCCACTTGAAAATTCTTGCTTAGCCTGAAATACAGACATCTGCTACTTATATCAACCTGCCTAAAGCATTTAGATTATTCTAAGAGTCATGAAGATTTCATGTACTATAAACTGCACCCAGAAAGATAGAGACACTTCTATTGGTAGATGAGAATCAGATAGGATCCCAAGATGTAAAAAGGGAGCAATAGCTATAATAGTAATAACATGGCTTATTTTGGAGACATGAGTTAATTGTTTCAAGCATTCGGATCCGTTTATCCCTAGGTTTGGTATGCAGCTATCAAGAAGCTTGGATGCTTCAGTTAGAATACGGTAGTAGAAATTATCAGAGGCTGACACCAAAGGGAAGGACCTACAGAACAGGCCATGACTCCAATGCACATATATTTATGGTTCAAGAGTAACTCAGCATTAGCATTTGGTCTCTGGACAGCAGATTCACCCATCTTATTCAGCAAAGATCTATGTACTTTACAATAGCCATTTTTTTCCAATTCCTGGAGAGGGAACTGAGAACAAATTGCCTGATAAAGATAACAAGGAGATAAGGAGAATCCTACAGCAGCCTTCATTGTGCTAATTGATGATTATGCTCCTGTGCAAATAGATTTAGAGGATCATATGCCTGTCCATTTAATTCCAGGGGAAAAAGCCCCATGCTACAAATGTGCCTTCCGTTAGCTATGCTGTGCACACACTATACAAGCATGGCTTTCACAACTGAAATGCATTTGAAGGCCACATCAACAGATTTAGTCCTTTGGGCTAAATAGAACGGGATAGGAAATGTAGAAATAAATATATAAACCCGTCACAAAATTGCTCCATGAGTGGATCGTAACGTATTTAAATTTACGTAAGTTAATAGGACTTTGTGACTTTTCACTTTTGGGACATAAGCAGAAGGGCAACAAAAACTTTGGCTTCTTAAACAACACAGACATCATCACACCCTGTAATGTTAACATGAGATTTCCACAATTGCTAGTCCTTACATATCACTGCAGGCATTTGTTAAGGTCCTGAGGAGTGGCCTTGCAAAAGGATAATGTTAGGGAGGTAAGCTCATGAGGTTCTTTCCTTGCAGTTGATGCACAGAGTCATAAAACTAACAGCTCTGTTATGTACTCCTATGCACGTTCCCTCTAAGGCAAGACTTCTCATGTTTAGTGAGACTTATTCCCAGGGAAAATAAATGAACATCAGGCTGGAACTTTAAGACAGCTGGTAAAAAATGAGTAATCATATGCTGCCGAACCCACCGTGATTTAATTTGTGTCAAGGTATTGTTCTGGGAAATATTTAGCAAAATAAATAATAGAAATCCTTTAGAAAAGAAGCCGAGTTGCATTTTATATCTTACTGTGTCCCTATCTCTCTTTCTTCCCAAAATGCACAATTCACACACCGCACAATCCTACACTGCATAAGATGTAGCACCAGCCACTAGCCAAGATGGCTTTCAAGGTAGATCCAACATTCCTGGAAGACAAAACAATCACATCTAAGGCATGACAAGTAAAGGAAGAGACATGTCTAGAGACAGGAAGCCCCCCAAGGATTAATCTCAAGCCTTTAGCAACTGCCCAGTTGCAGTCCAGGAAACTCTTAATTTTGAAATCACTCCTTTCTCAATAACTAGATTGACTCTGCTCCTCAAGGCTCTTTTTCTACCTGGACTGCTGTGTAATCAGACATAATCCTTCAGGTCTTTCTTTCCAAGCTTAGTGTCACCTGATATTTAAGAAGAACATTTCACCTTCTCATTCAGGCACATATACAAACACACAATTAACGTGGAGCCCATTCAGAACAAATCAAACCAACGTTCTGCTCCAGTTCAGGAATCAGCAATTCGGTGCTTTCTAAACGTTTGGAATTTAAAAAGTTTGGTATAGCGAGTTAAAGCGTCGGGCTAGAAACTGGGAGACAGTGACTTCTAGTCTTGTCTTAGGCACAAAGCCTAAACCAGTCATTCTTTCTCAGCTCTAGGACAGAGGCAATGGCCAAGCATTTCTGAAAAAACTTGCAAAGAAAATTGCAGGGACTTAATCCAGTCCGTCTCTGGAAATCGAGGAAGAAGAAAAAAATATGTTTCCAAATACAGCTTTTTGTCATGGGTCAGGTGGGCAAAGTGGGAGCTGAAACATCTGGAAGCCAACAGGCTGCTTTTCTCTGCCAGAGCTCATACGCGCCATTTGAATTACAGATGCCAGCCATTGCAGAAAGAAAAGAGATCCCCACTCGGAAGTACCCAAACTCTCTTTCACACACACCCCAAAACTTTGTGGCACAACCTTATAAAAAAAGTGGCAGGGTGCAGGGACACAAAACGGTTTTAACCATGGCCCAGGAAAATCAGGCTTGAGCCTGGGTGCAGAAAGAACCATTTTTCTGTTCTTCCTATTTATGAAAGTTATTTCCCTCCAGAATCCCAATTTTCTTCCAGCAAAGCCAGAAACAGTCAAGAGAGAATCTGGAGAAGAGAAGACGATCTTCTTTCTCTCTCTCTCTCTCTCTCCCCTCCTTTGCTTCTTAACCTTTCTGCCCCTCCAAACACCCGCGAACTCGGCTTCCAAAGCGAGTAGGAAGCCAAAGCTTCCCTACTTTCTTTTCGCCAAGAACACAAGGGGCTCTTGGGAGAGACGCCCGGTTTGCTTTTTTTTCCCCCTTTGCTTTTTTGGCCCATCTCCTTCTCCATCCCCCTACCCCGCCCCCCACCACCCCTTTTTATTTTTCCGAGCTTAACTTCGCCTC
>JANHFT010002454.1:258015-277841 GCA_032467955.1 Pseudoxenodon macrops
CTTTCTTTCTTTCTTTCTTTCTTTCTTTCTTTCTTTCTTTCTTTCTTTCTTTCTTTCTTTCTTTCTTTCTTTCCCTTTTGATTCTCCAAGTTTGGCTTTGCTTGACTGTTCACTTCCCTCTCTTTCTAAGGCTTCTGACAGCTTCTCTGAGTCTGGCATCCTCCAGAAGTTTCTCTCTCCTCCCCCCCCCTTCCAATCCTTTTGGAGATGATGGCAGTTGGACTCAGTAGAGCTGCGAACAACCTAAGCTATTTCCTTCACTTAGTTTAGGAAAATAAAGTTAACAGTATGAATCTATGTACTAAATAATTTTCTTGCACTTTTGCTCTCTTCTTTCTAAATGCAGTCTTTATTCCTCTTTTGCCTTTCCTGCCATCCTTTCCTGACAATTGTTCCAATTTCTTTCTTTTCCTTGAACTAGAAGACAGTTGACCAAAGTAGGCTTTAAAATCCTCCTTGGTATTAACCCAATCTTATCTGCTTCCCAAACTTTCAGATATGTTGAACTCCTACTTCTATTGTCCACTTACCGTGTTGAGAGTGGACTTGTGGAACTGGTCCAATGTGCCTCAATATCGTATTTTTCCTAAAGATACATAAATGTGTGACATTTTAAAGGAAATAATTATTTCATCAGTTTCTTCGCCTGAAGAGGCAATAGCAATTTGTCTTGCCTGTGGCATTCTCAGAGGCACTTTGTTGGCTTGTATACCTGTGAAAAATGCTGTAATATGAGTTTTCTTTATCTTAGATTCTTTGGGTGCTTGATGTTTGAAATTAATTGCTCCCACTTCCCACTCCTTGTTCAAGGAGAACGCCCACAATAAGTAGGCTATGATCTAACAACTAAAACCTAGGATCTACAATTGCAATATTCAAGCAACTTGTGAGGATGCCTTGCAGAAACTTGCTCTTGAAGTAACTTGGGAGACATAGAAGAGATGCCTCATAGGAGCATGCATTTCCCAGAATCAGAGAGCAAGAAGAAAGCATTTTTAGGCCATCAAGTTCAACCCTCTGCTGTGTGAGGTGAAAGCATTGAAGCATCATAACAAGGGATTGTGCAGTTTATTTGACTATTAAGGGATGATGATGATAATATATTTTATCTTGTTTAAAGTTGCAAGTTGCACTTATCAGTGTGAGTTTACCAAACATTACCAGAATCTGCCATTCTGTAATCTAAACTGTTTATTCTGTATTCAGCACTCTGGACTGATACAGACTGTTATAGAACATGTGACATCCCTTTATCTACTTGAAGAGTGCTATATCTACTATCTATCTATAGTAGATGCTGTCTTCTATTCTTAAAACTGAATATACGCAGTTCCATCAGTCTTTCCTCATACAACTTAATTTCCAGGTGCTCTTCAAACCAATAATGAACCCACCTAATAGAAATGTCATTCAATCCTAGGATGGAATTAATCTGATTCTGGAGTTTTAAATTCATTCAAAGTAGGCAGGCATTCTCTCCATGATGTCTGCAATCTGCTGCTCACAATTGCCCGATGAAAGCTATATCCTCTTCTTACAAGGGACTGTGCCAAGATAGTAGTAATCTTTTGATTGATTTTCTTTTTAACATCTTCATTAAACAATTCCTGTTTCTTTTTTCTTTTGTTGTGAAGAAATCCTTTGGTTCTTGTTGTTCTTAGAATCCTTTACCAACCTCATTTTGTGCTCTATCATTCCAGATATCATTTGTCCAATTCCAGCTGTAACTATCCATAGGTATACTGTGAGAATCAGTTCTTTTCACCTCCTTTCTATCTCTGTTTTCAGATGATCCTGGAGTTTTTTTTCTGCAGCTGTATTGCTTTCTTTTTTGGCTTCCATTATCTTTATTGGCATCAAGCCTGAGAAATCAGGAAATCCAAGTTTATTGCAAGCTTAAACTCTCTACAAGAATCTGAACTACTAATGGTCAAAGCAAATTGGTGGTAGATTAGATTCAATGGAAAACAAGGTAGGCTGGACTTAGATCTCTTGTGGGCACGAAGGGATGGGATACTATGCCCTGTTTGACTTCTCCTTTGGCCTCAGCCTAGTCATCTCCTATATTTGGAATGGTTTGCAATTGTGCTTGTTTTTGTTGGTTTCAGTGTCTCCTAAAATAATAACTCAATTAGCTTCTATTGCCATGGAATGCTTTTAATCATTGCTTTGCACTAATTAAAATCTTCATTCTTCAGACCAAGTAACTCACACTTATTTTCTCTTCAAATCAAGAACTCCACAATTACATTTCTAAAGACTTCATTGTTTCTATTTTATTTATTAAGCCTTCTGTATAAATTATGTTCAAGTCAGTTATAGTTGATCTACTCTATTGTTTCATGGAAAAAGTGGCCAGCAAGACAGAACAGAAAATTCCTGTAAGTACCATGTTTGGCAGTTTGACTACAACAGAATAAATTGAAGTTGCTCATAACTATGTCCATCTTTTTAATGTGTTTTTCACTGATCATGTCCACTTTTATATAGCTTTGGCTGGAAAAATGGCAAAGTGGCTTCTTGATTACTGAATGTGTAGGTTTAAGTCTCTTCTACTACAGGATTATGGCTCTCCTAATGCTGCTTAAACACAATGTCTAACACTCAATGGCTGGGAATGTTGGCTAATGTAATTCTGCAACATCTGGAAGATGAGAGGTTTCTTATTCCTGTTTTAGTATTCTTGAAGAGCAATTCTTCGGAACAGGACAGAAGTATATTTTGAAGAGAAAGATATAATAACAGAATGCAGCCAAAAGTAAGTGGTGCGTAAAGATATACTTTTGGGGGAGGAGATTATTCTCTGACAGGATGATATACTTATGGTACATAACTTGGTGCCTAAACACATCATTGCTCAATCAAAAGACAATGTTTGGATTCACAACATCTGAAGCATGAACTATTCAATCATACCATTGTTTAGTGTACACTATTGTGCAGAATTTGAGTAAGCTTGATACAATTGGGGAGTTAATTTGATCTAAGATTTTCTCAGCATTTAATCCTGGAGCAAAAATGTCCTTCCAGAAAGCTGAAATTTTCATTAGGAAACTACAGTGGAACTTCGGTTGCCGAACGCCCCAGTCTACGACCAAATCGGTTGCCGAACAACAAATCCACTGAAAATGTACCCATGTTCCCGACCATATCTTCGGTTCCCGATTGAAGTCAGCTGTGGCGATTTTCCCTGCCACGGCGATTTCCCCTTCGGTGCCATGTGTCTGCGCATGCGCAGTAAGTCATGTTTCCGTTCACGACTAAATCGGGTGCCGACTGAAGTTCTGGCACCGATTCTGGTCGTGAACGGAGGTTCCACTGTACTGCCACCCAGAAAAAGGTCAAGCTAGTTCTATACAAAAAGAAGACCAAAAATGAAATCTGAGGTACAAATGTTAATTCTTTTTTGACATGAGATTGACTTTTTGTGACTTCACAGACAAGTTGATAGTATTTGCAACATGGCCAAATTAACGTTCCATTGCCTTCTTCTGGATTCCTTTTAATTCTCACTTCACCGGCCCCATCCAAAGAATAACTTTATTTTATTTTTATTTTTTATAGATAAGGCAAGATCAGTTAGATTGAGGACAACATATGTATTAACTAGGCAACAGAGCCACAGTTTCCATTTCTGTAGTAGAAGAGTAACATTGTTTGCGATGAATTCTCTGAGTCACGTGATGAGCACGTCAACTTCCTTTCATGAGCGTATAGAAGCCTACTCATTAATACTTACACCCTCTTTCTTTGGTTTGCTTCAAAATTTTTTTGAAGCCCAGCTGCTATGACCTAGAGGTGGAGCTCTTGCCTCACAATCAGGAGGTTGTGAGTTCGATCCTAGGTTGAGGCAGATGTAGGGTCTCTTGCTTGGGCAAGGGGTTGGATCAGGAGTCACTAACCTTTCAGACCTCAGGGACCACTAAATAATTTTAAATCCCATGGACCACTAATATGGTCTGCCTAATGACCAGCTAGATGGGTGTGGCTAGGTGGTCAAGTGATGGTGGGTATGGCCAACTCAATGTCACTCACATCGAGGGGTGCCTGGATGGCCTCTACTCACCCCTCCCCTCCCAGCCACTCCTCGTCTGCCCACAAAGGCTCCTTAGGGCCCCAACAGGAAGCAGTTGTTGGAATTAAGCAGTCAGAGAAAGAGTTGGCAAAACAGCTCAGTTCAAATTGGATCTGACAGAGAAGGAGGATCAATAGAAGCACCTCACTGAGGACTATGATCAGAGGCTTTCTGAGCAGAGGAAAGACCTCCGGGGGCGCAAGGCCTGGAAGGTCAGCGGGCTGAGATGGTCAGCCAATTCCATGATGCAGTCCCACTCTTTGCCACCAGCAGCACTTCCTTCCAGCCTTCACCCAAAGCCCCACACTAGGAGGCCAAAGCAGAACCCAAGTCATAATTTCTGCCCCTCTCCAACCTGCACAAAAAGACCCCTGAAGGGGGAGACTTTCTGCAGCAACACAAACGTTCATTGCACGTATTCAGCCCAGGAGCCGTAGTTTGAGGACCCCTGATTTTTAGTGCAATATTAAAAATGCAAATGTTTTTTCTGCGCACCACCAAAATTTTCTCGTGGACCACCAGTGGTCCATGGACCACCAGTTGGTGACCACTGGACTAGATGGCTTGCAAGGTCCCTTCCAACTCTGTTAATCTGTAATCTTTTCAAGTTGCCTGAGCCTGCAGAAATGAAGGAGAAGGTTGAGTAACCTTTCTCAGCTCTTGACCACTTTTCATTCAATCAGATGGATGCCAATTGAACAAACCCAATCCCTCGTATGCTACCTGTGACCTTTCTAACTTTTATCTGATCACACTCTTTCTGATTTGCTTTCATGGGTCGATATTTGTCCCAAATGATTTCCTTTCACAGTGTAAGTGTTCCTGGGAGATGTAAATGTTTTCAGGACAGTAAAGCTTACTCTGGTGAATCATCACCTTTCATAAACATGGTTTCTTCTGAGTTTCTGTTTCAAAGAAGTGGTTCCTTTTGAGATTCTTGAACTGGCTCATTTAGGCAGAATGTGTTAAATACATCAGGCAGATGCTATACAAAATGCATTTGTATCTTTGTATTAAAAAAATAGGCTCAAAATAATGCATAGCTTGATTTTAGTCAAAGCAGTTTCCCTAATCTTAATAAGTGAATTCAGGCTGGTTTGACCAACTTTTGAAACACAGCTGTAGTTGAATAAATATTAGCAATTCTGCTTGTCCCTTGATTTCTGAGAATTATCAGCTTTTTCTTCTGCCCTCAACACCTGAAAAAGACAGTTCTTCAAAAGGTAAATGGACAAGGGCCAACCATTTTGGAACAAGCACATCAAAACTTTTCTTTATTAAATTAATTTATCAACTATTTCTAATTAACTCGGAAATGTATTCAGCATAGTGGTTCCAAGTAAATTGGCACACACCTGTTTTTCTAATATAAGACTTTTTAGTCCAGTTGATTAGCCACTGATTTTTAGGGTGTGTAGTGACACCCACGGGGACGTGGTGGCTCAGTAACTAAGATGCTGAGCTTGTCGATTGAAAGGTCAGCAATTCGGTGGTTTGAATCCCTAGTGCCACGTAATGGGGTGTGTTACGTCCTCTGGGAGGACTAATTAGTATGTCCGCCGCTGGTTGGCCAAACTAGCGGCGGGAAAATTAAAGCCATGTCAGTGGCCGGCAGGCAACTAGGGAATCCCATAAAAGCGGCTTCCCTGCAGCCTGCCGGCAGTTTTGTATTGCCTCCACCTGGGTCCAATAAAGGTAGCTGACTGTTTCTGCACCTTGTGTCTTCCTTACTCGCGCGATCTAACAGGGTGAGCTCCAATTACTTGTCCCAGCTTCTGCCAACCTAGCAGTTTGAAAGCACAGAACAAATGCAAGTAGAAAGATAGGGACCACCTTTGGTGGGAAGGTAGCAGTGTTCTGTGCACCTTTGGCATTTAGTCATACACGACCATGGAGAAGTCTTTGGACAGCACTGGCTCTTTAATTTTGCACACCGCCACCTAGAGTCGGGAATGACTAGCACATATGTGTGAGAGGAACCTTTACCTTTAGTGACACCCACATAATTTTTTTGCTTTCTTTTATATGTGTAGACCACTTACAATAAATGCATGCTCATGACATTTATTTCTCATAGCAAGGATAAGACTATGACTTACTCATAAGTAAAATTCCATACAGATAAAAACTTGAGTACCACACTAATGAAACACATCAAAGAAACATATTGCAAGATTCTTATGGAATTGTGTTTATTCAGTTACATTTTGTCATTAGTGTATAGGACCAAGAGACCATTAGTGTGTAGGACCCTCAGTTGTATAACCTGTAGTTCTCAGTTGTTAAATAGCTACTCCTATGGGTATGAAGGAAGAAAAAGGATATGTTGGAGTATTATTTAGTGCAAACAATATGATATCTTACACCTGAATAAATTAGCTCTTAAATGTATGGGAAATATCCCTTCACCAAGCAGTAATTGATGATAATACAATAATCTCAGGGTTGCTGAGTAAATTAACCCTTGTTGAGGGACAGGAAACCATTGTCTCTATTCAGACCTTAATCAATAAAATTGAACTTTCTGATAAGCTGTACTTTGATTTTTGTGCATGTAAGTCACAATTCAAAACGAGCAAATTGTGCATAGGAGGGTTATCCACATAGGAGGATTAATCCATTGACTCAAGTTGACAAATGCTAAAGCCATAACAAAAAGAAAGCTATTCTTGCTTTCTTTCACTGCAATAGAGGACCAAGGCTTTCTTGCTGGAAATTGGGATAACATTAAAAGTGCGTCCACAGGTATATGATTCTGGCATCAGCTCAAAAGTTTAAAATGTAGGTGCTCACATCACAGTGGCAAGAATGATCATCCTTCTTTCCTTCCTTTCAGCAGTCTAAAAAATTCAGACCTATATGGCTACCAGCCTCAAGCATGGAAGAAGAATGAATAACCATTGATATCTTACCAGTGTTAAGAAGGCAATAATTAAGTAAAACAAAAGCCTCAGTGACAACTATGGTTCAACTTTTACTCTAAACATGGCTTAGTTTCCATTTTTTTTGACATGGGTTAAGGTTTTGATATTGTACTTGAGTTCAATTTAGCACAGGGAATATTTTTGCTACAAATTAGTGCAGGCTGTTTTATTTATATTTCCCCCCCCACAGGAGAATAGCAATAGCACTTAGACTTATATACTGATTGCTTTACTGTCCTCTCTCAGTGGTTTATAAAGGCAGCATATTACCCCCAACAATCTAGGTCTTCATTTTACTGACCTCGGAAGGATAGAAGGCTAAGTCAACCTTGACTGGTCAGGATTGTACTGCTGGCAGTTAGTAGAGTTAGCCTGAAATACTGCATTCTAACCACTGTGCCACCACAGCTCAGAATGTGGTAATAATAGTACAGAATTAAAACTTGGCTTTTCCCGTTTTTTTGTTTTTGTTTTATTTTGAGGAAGAAATTGAAGGGTTTTAAATGTTTTTGTGTGTTTCCTTACTTTTGATTTGGGGGAAGAGGTTGCAGGGTTTTTAATATATATATTTGTGTGTCTCTCTCTCTGTGTTTGCATTTGATCTGAGATTTACCATGTCGATTTTTGTTTGTTTTGTTGCTTTACAATAAACATTTGCTGAAAAACCATGCCACACTTTTTGCTAGAATTCATCATATTCATCTGATATCAGAGGCTGCATTCTGCAGTCTCTAGAGCAGTGGTGTCAAACTTGTGGCCCGTAGGCTGGATGCATCATGTGCTGCCTCTCCCCTCCCGGTTTAGTGAAGGGGAAAAAAGTTGTGATACGTCAGGTGATGACAACGTGACACTGCGAGTTTGACACCCCTTAGAGTCATAGGTTGCTCACCTTCTGAGGAAGAAGAAACAGGTTCTTACACAACAATCTGACCCGTATTTATTAAGTGGTGATATAGGAATTTGTGAGATTCCCTTGTGTCGTGCACTTTATCCTACAAATTTTGCTTTGTAAAAACACAGTTTGTGAGGGTTACTGCTACATTAAAAAGACATTTTTTTTAAAATATAGAAAGATAGGAGAACGTGAGTATTCTCTTCTTGCTTCTCTCAGCCTCAAAGTGTTCACTCACTCCATTATTGGCTTTAGTTTAGTTCTTCCTCCTCTCAGCCAATACAAGCAACCAGCTGCTTGGCTCTGAAATGGGACTTGTCTCTTGTAGTTTTTTTTTTAATCAATTAGGTTTGACTACAACTGCAATTACTGGTATTTTGTTCTGGATGATGTGGATGAAGGAAGGTCTCACGTACACCAGCCAATGCTATGTAAAACATTCTAATGTGCTTTTTTGTCGTTTTTTTCATGGTTCTCTGATATGGACAATCCTAAAAATGTTTTACAACAAAATGCATTATAAAAAGTTAAAGCATGAAAGAATAATGCGGTGGACTGCTTTGCTAATAAATATATGAAGTCTAAAAGAAAATACAGGCCTGGAAGAACGTTGTCGCGATGGGTCAGAACATACTTCGCAACTAACAACAACAACAGAAAGAAAAGAAATGGCTGGATAGTATTAATAAACAGCTGTTCATTTAGAGACTTGTAAAATTCTGACTAGATTTTATTCATGAAATAAGAAAAATATTTCACTGTATATGAAATTTCTGGCTTGCATAATTTATGAAACAATTTATTGACTAAGTCATGAAAAAAGTAACACTTCTGATTCATGAGGAGTCCTTAAATAAATTTGTTTGCCAATTGTGGAAATCATCTAAGCTTCTGCCTTATTTGTGGAAAAAGAAAACTTTTATTGAATGAAAGAAATGGCTGTTGCAAACTTTCAGATCACAAAAAACTCTAAGCTTACTTCCAGATCTGACAAAGTTATAACTTGTTTCTTGAATGCAATGGACAAAACCTCTTGCCAATTTCAACTAAAAGGAAAATTGAGTACATTTCAGTGATTTCCTTATAGTCTTAACATCTATTTCTTTCAATACCACTATTTCTGTTGTTCAGCTCATCAGGCATCTGTTCAGTTTAAAAGTATTCACTAGAATTTGTACAGTGGAACCTCGGTTCACGAACGCCTCACTCCACGAACAAATCGGTTCCCGAACAAAAAATCTACTAAAGGTTTGCCTCTATTCACGACCATATGTTTGGTTCACGATCAAACACAGCTGCGGCAATTTTCCCTGCCGCAGTGATTTCCCCTTTAGAGACATTTTTTGTGTGTCCGCATATGCGCAGTCAGTCTTGCTTCCATTCACAACCAAATCGGATACTGACCGAAATCCCGGAATGGATTATGGTAGTGAACGGAGGTTCTACTGTATCATGCAGCAATTGCCTCTTTAACTCTGACCAAATTATTTTTGTCAACCATGCTCCTCTTTTACCAAAATAATCCATTCAGTGTTTTTACTATATCATAATTATGATTTTATTTGAGCATTGTTTTTCTATTAGTTTAAGAAGTTATTGAAAAAGCAATGATGCAAACTTTTAAAATTATATATTAAGAGAAGGATGATGTCATGAATATGTTATAATAAAAAAAAACCAGCCAATATTAAACATTATCTTTATTGCTACTTTATTTATCTTACAAAACAGGTCATTATTTGAACAGGGAAAATGAATACATATAAAAATAGATAACTCCTGTCTTCAATTTAGCCATTTAATAAGTCTATTAGATTATATGAATTTTATCACACATTTGCATCACATTCAGCAATTGGGAAGATGCCATTGTTTTGAAATAATTGGCAGGATGAAGTCCAACAGAAAACCTCGTCACTATGTAAAATGTCAATTCCTGCAATGATTTTCTTACATTCCTTGGGCAGTCAGGCTAATTACAGTAATGATCACTTCATATATGTATAGTTATACAGAATAGCATTGTAATAGAGTTTATTAATATGCTGTGTTGGCCGGTCATTCTTCCCCACATGTGGCCAGGAAAGAATGGTAACCATGTTTATACAATCTTGGAATTTGCAAGGCATTTTCAAAGTGAATTTATCACCATAGTGTTGCACAGTACATTGAACTCAACACAGCTTCATTCAATCCATATTCTCTTTATAATGACTTGCTTTTGCCAAAAAAACAAAAAAAACCCAACCTGAATCACTATGATGTAATAATTGGAACTGATTTAGATGGTGTATCTTACATCTGTTGTAGACTTCCCTGTATGAAGCACAACAACTAAAGAATACAAGCACAACTAAAATTCTTTTATAATCTTGTTAGAATGCTGTCCCAGGCAGTAGGCTACTTTGCATAATGTTGTTTGAAACTCTGCCAACTCATTCAGTTTTAAAAGTCCATTCTAGACTATTCATTAGTATAAAGGACTGCAACGTAAGAATGTTTAATCTAAAGAAAGCTAAGGGAAGACATGATAGCAGTCTTCAAATTCTTGGTTATAGGAAAGAGAACTATTGCCCATAGTTCCCAAGGGCAGGATAGGAACCACAAGGTGGAAGGTTTACGAAGATCAAAACTTGAAATCAAGGAGAATTTATTTACTGGGGAGCTGTTAAATTACCTCCTGGAGTTATAGGGGCTGTGTCACTGACAGCTTTCAAACACGTTTGACAGCTAAATTTCTGGGATAGTCTGAGGCTGCAGATATAGTAAGAGGAGTTTTGCATAACTTTGGCATATGCATCAGTTGTGCACGTTTCTGTTCTTGGAGGCTCTCCAGTTTTGACAATTGCAATGAGGTCTACATGGGGCTGCTTTTGAAGAGCATTTGGAAGCTTCAGCTTATACAACATGTTAGTGGGGCTTGTGCCTCTTCACAGATGTTAACACTGCACCTCAACTGCATTGGCTACATGTGTGCTGCTGGATACAATTCAAGATGTTTGTTGTCACCTTTAAAACCTGTAAAGGCTTGGAACTAGGTTACTTATGAGGCCGTCTCTCATTGGTTGTTTCTAGTCATCCCATCTGATCTGGCAGGAAGGCATACCCAAGGGTATGACTGTTTCTTTTAAAAAGTTTTTAAATCCTGCTTTTATTATTTTTATAAATCATTCAAGGCAGTGAACATATCCAACACTCCTTCCTCCTCCTATTTTCCTCACAACAACAACCCTGTGAAGGGAGTTGAGCTGAGAGAGAGTGACTCCCTCAAAGTTATCCAGCTGACTTTTATGCCTAAAGTGGGACTAGAACTCACAGTATCCTCCTTTCTAGCCTGATACCTTGATCGCTAGACCAAACTGGATCCAAAGGGAGGGCTTTTCTCTGGTGGCACCCATTTTTCACAAAAATGGGGGAAATTTTGCCTTCCCCCAGCCCACAGAAACAGTCTGCAAGCCTCCCAAATCCTCTGCATACCCCATTTTTGCGGTATAGAGACCAAAATTGCTGTATTCAGTGTATAAGACGCACTAACATTTCCACCCTCTGTTGTGGGGGGGGGGAAGGGTGTGTCTTATACTCCGAAAAATACGGTACTTAGAGACTGGATTTTTATTATCTTAACCCTTGGGTTCTTGCAGCTGCTTTACAATCGCAATTAAAGCTTTAAAATGTAAACAGTATATAAAAATATAAAGCATGTATGCAACAAAAGCAGCAATAGCAGAAACAAATTAATATTTCCACTGCAGAAGAAATGCATGAAAACTCTATAGAGGTTCACAGAAACATATATACCTCGGGGTGGGGTGGAGTGGGAGGATGGAATGGATAACTGGGAGGAATCCAAAAGTGCTGTAGCCTAATGGGGATTGAACATATTCATTTGTTAAGGTATAATATCTAAAAGTAATGAAAAATGAACATACTTGTTCATACTTCTATCTGAAGCTAGATAGAAAATAGACTAAAAGCTGCAACATAACATTTTGAACTTGATAGTGAAACCTGTATGAGTTCTTGCCACCATGTTTATTTAAACAATATAAATAATAATAGAAAGTTAAGAAAAGTTGTAATAGTTTATTCCAGTCAAAGGAATCAGGATTTGGCTAATCCCCTTCTTAAATGTGTGCAAATTAGAATTTTTGGAGAGGAAAATGAAAATTAGGGGAAAGAAAGTATCTTAGCTCAATGTATCAAGATATATAGACAGGCTTCATGTAGGTTTGTTAGACCTTTTTGAAAAATATTTTCAATGAGAACAATTTTTACTCATTGTCATTAGTATTATGCATTTATTTTCCCTTCTGTATCATTCATCTACCACCTAGATGGAAAGAGTAAGACAAGGAGTAGTATCTTCCTTACCTCTCTCCTACCCACACACCCACACACTTGGAGCAGTGGATAGACAGTAATAGAAGGAAAAGCAGCAAGAACTGGGAGAGCTTCCTTATCTCCTGCTTCTGATATCAACTCATGATTTTACAATTATTTTTATAGATGCAGATTGTAGAAGACTTGCATGCAGCTCGTATTGAGAAGAAGATGGATCTGCCTGTCGTGCAGGCTTGTGGAGAGTTAACTTGCATGGAAATAGATCTTGCAGATGAGGAATCATATATATCATCTAGTAAGCTTAATCTGTGTCAGGTGTTTTCTGCTGCTTCTCCATTAACAGGGCAATGGGAAGAAGAAAATAAATGAAAGATAAAGCCACTTATTGAATCATATTTTTCTTCTTCTTTTCTAATAGATATTTTCTCTGGGTTAAATACTTTGATTGTGATTGATACTAATATAATGATCAGCCATTTGACATTCATCAAATCTTTGAAGAATGCAAATATCCCAGGTATGTGTGGATTTATCTTGGTAACAAGCCTCGATCAAGTAGTTTACCTGAAATATGTTGTTTCTCTATTAACTGCCACATCTTTTTTTCAAAACTAAACTTCAGCCCCAAAACTTTTAGCAGATAGCTTCATTTCATGAACAACTTTAGACTTTTTTTTCTTTTAAATTACCTTTAATAAAGCAATGACCTTTAATAAAGCAATGATACGATATAAGCAGGTGTAAATTTTATTATTTTGCTTATTGATCACTCATAGTACTGAAGTAGCAGACATCGCACAAAGTTAAAAAGATGGTGGATCTGTTTGATTTCAAACAAAAAGAGCTAGCATTTTTATTGGCTTACTTACTTTCATAACAGTGTGCTTACCAAGTGTCCCATATGCTTGGAGAATATGTATTGTGTATTATGAATCAACAAACGATTTTGCAGTCATTTAAAACAAGATTTATAAAGCTTGTTAGGATCAGCCCTCTTCAAAATATTGAAAACAGGCATGTCATTTGGAAGGCTTGTGTAGCTGCTTATCAGAACTTTCTCTGGTAATTTGCAGGTCTATGCACAGACATTTCCACCTGTTGTGTACCAGCAAAGTAAATCATGAAATATTTAACTTCCACAAGTAATATTGCAGAGCCCATTCTGTAAATGTTCTGCGATCTTGTAGTCAAGAAATATTTTACTTTAACTTTCATCCTCTCATAATCATTATCAGTGTCATGTTAGCAATGGGAATACTATGCCAATACAGGTAGTCCTCTACTTACAACCACAATTGAGCCCAAAATTTCTGTTAAGTGAGACATTTGTTAAGTTAGTTTTGCCTCATCTTATGACTTTTTTTGCTATAGTTGTTACGTGAATCACTGCAGTTGATAATTTACTAACGCAGTTGTTAAGTGAATCTGGCTACTACCCCATTGACTTTGCTTGTCAGAAAGTCTCAAAAAGTGATCACATAACCCTGGGACACTGCAATGGTGATAAATATGAACCAGTTGCCAAGCATCTGAATGTTGATCACATGATCATGGGGATGCTGCAAAGGTCATAGCGCTAAAAAACGGTCATAAGTCACTTTTTTCAACGCCGTTGTAATTTTGAACAGTCACTAAATGAACTGTAAGAAAGACATTGAGTTGTGGAAAACTTGTACTTTCTGGTCATAACACTATCCTTTCTAGATTGAAAATAATTAGTGTAAGTGTATTTATTTAACGTGTTACAAAAATAACTTTCTTTTTTTGTAAAATTAAACAGACGTAATAGATTACTGAACTAGTTAAAAATCTAATTTAGCAAAATCTTATAGTGGTCTGAATTTTGAATTGAATAAAGGAAATTTAGCAATAGACAAAATTGAGAATGATAAGATGCCTCACCAAATTTTTCTAAATTATATATTCATATTCATGATGCTAGTTTTTTCATCTGTTTGACTTTGTATCTGAGGAAGATTGTTTTAAATATAAAGATTACCTGTTAGTTTGTTTTCATTTTGTTCCCAGACTTTCAAGGAAACATAAAGCATCCGGCATCTGTCAAAAACATAA
This sequence comes from Pseudoxenodon macrops, assembly GCA_032467955.1. Taxonomy (NCBI): domain Eukaryota; kingdom Metazoa; phylum Chordata; class Lepidosauria; order Squamata; family Pseudoxenodontidae; genus Pseudoxenodon; species Pseudoxenodon macrops. The sequence goes on from JANHFT010002454.1 coordinate 272,321, forward strand.
TAAATCCAAACACACACAAAGAAAATAATTTGGAGCTAAACTGTTTTTCCCCCCTTTCTCTGAAAATTACAATTATGGGAATCAACCGATAAGACAGGGATTTGGAAATTAGAGAATAAAGATAGAAAACAAGAGGATTAAGGAAATATGTTGCATAAGAATATTGAGATGCAACCACATGGATTTCACAAATGCAATTTTTTTCTTTTAAGAACTTTGATAATTTTTGACAAAAAATGCAATTTTTCTCCTAATTAGGTATAGGCAGATTTTTGCTATTAATTCCCTGGGTAGTTCTGCAAGAACTGGACAACTTAAAGCGAGGGAAGATATTGGCAAACGTTAGGCAAAAAGCAATCCCCGCAGTTCACTTCATCTATACTTGCCTGAAAAATCAGGATCCAAAGTTGTGGGGTCAATCCATGCAACTTGCTTCTCAAAAAACACGTAAGTCATTGTAGAAATAGTCACAATTTTATTCTTATTCTTATATCTCTAAAACCTTCAATAAGCGCACCTACTTTGTAATAAACCCCATTCCAACAGAAATTATTCCATCAGAAATGAAAACATTGAGGATGAATTTTTTATGCCTGTTTCTTTCTCTTGTCTAAAATAATGCTAAATATTGGCTGCTTGCTATGAAGCCAGTGATGCATTCCCAAGGCCATCCCTTGGCCACCCACCTTCCTAGCTGCAATGTATGTCTGTATCTACAAAATGATTAATTCTCCCCATCGATCAGCAAATACAAGGAAAGACTCAAAGTAAAAGATTAGTTTTCTAGACCTACTATAATTTCCTCCTAAGAATGTTTGTGGGTCCCAAAGACTTAAGAAACAGTGAAACACAAATAGCAAGTGTCTTAGAGTTTATTTCTCATTATAAAATGCTGCCAGCCAAATGCTAAATAAAATTAATCACAGATATAAATTGGTTCAGGGGAAGCAATTTATTATTATTAATTTATCATTGTCTTTAGCAAAAGCAGCAGCATTTTATGATTTCTCCACCTGCTTATGGTGGCTGAAAGAAAAGAATTAAATTTTAAAAAAGATAATTAAAAAAATTGGTAAAATACATAAGATAGTAAGAATATTGTTATTCAAAATAATAAAAGAAACTATGTAGAAGAGATGTATCTTAATGCTTTTTATAAGAGACATAGAAACTGTGGATCAGTTCTACAGTAAATACATGCTGTCACACAGGGGTGGGTTCTAACTTACCTCGCTGCCGATTCGCTTCCTCCCGTGTCACGTGGCCGAGTCTCATGAGCGCACACGCATATGCAGTGCAAAAATATTACAAAAAAAGCCAAAACAAGATGGCGATGCATGTGCAGTGCAGTGCCAGAAATTCAGCTTCTGAGCATGCGCAGAAAAAAAAACCCTGAAATTAACAAAAAAACACCACCCCAAAAATCCAAAATAAAGATGGCGTCCATGGACCAGAACCGGTTCTGTCACCATGATGTCACCAGCGGCTTACTACCTCCTCTATAGAACCGGTTTGAACCGGTAGGAACCTACCTCTGCTGTCACATCAAGAGAAGGCTGAAAGTAGTACAGCTTTTAACATCTGTAATATCAGTCTTTCCAATGGCTTGGCCCTAAGTTGCTTAGTGCTTTAAACCAATACTTTAAATTAAAGTGGTAAGAAGTAACACCATCTGTCTGTATAGGCATAACAGGATCATGGTGCCATGCAATGGGATTGTTGCTACATTTTTGCACCATTTGAAGCTTTACAGCATGGGTGTCAAACTCGCGTTGTCACATCATCATGTGACGTATCATGACTTTTTTCCCCTTCGTTAAACTGGGGGTAGGCGTGGCCAGTGTGTGACTCATCTAGCCCATGGGTGCGAGTTTGACATCCCTGCTTTACAGCAAGGTATCTTTGAAATAATCAACAAATGACCAGGAGACTTATCCCCTGAGATTTGGAAGGCCGCTATTTTCTTAGCCTTCCAGAAGGCATTGAAGGTTTGACTTTTCCCCAGACATTGAACCAGGATGAGAGTTGAGTGAATGTGCATTTGGGATAGAGTGTTACGCTGCCTGGGTTTTGTGTAATGATTTTAATTTTGTCTGTTATTATTTGTGAATCATGGCTTATTCGTCAAAATGATCTGCTGCCTATTTCAAATACAATATAACAATCATAATCACCAGCTATAATTGGTGGAATTAATTGAGAAGGTAACACCTATTCTGGTCAAGTTTGTGTTCTCTTTTGAGTAATGTTTCCTTCTGAGTATTGGCGCTTAACTATTGCACTGCATTGTGTAACGTTACATTACACTACATTATTCCCAAGACAGAGCTGATGCAGGATAATTGTAAATGAAGAATGCCCCAAATATAAAATATTTTTCTTGCCTCTTGATGTACTATTGCAATTTGTTCATCAGCCAATTCTTTTAGAGCATGACACTGTAATCTCTTGTTTCTAAATTTTCAGAAAGTTTCAGTACTGAGAACAATGATGATCGTGTGTTACAATGTTGCCTTCAGTATCAGAATCTCTATCCTCAAGCTGACGTAATCTTGCTGACGTACGTTTTTGGTGTGTCTTTTGAATGGAAGATTTAAATTTCATTGACAGGGCAATAAGTGCACAATCATTTTAAATATATTTTTCAAAAAAAGTAATGCAGCTACTGACTTTTCTCAGCACTATTCCTTTTTAAAAACACCTTGGCAACTACAGGTAGTCCTCAACTCACAGCCAGTCATTTAGCAACCATTCAAAGTTATAATGGCACTGAAAAAAAAGTGTCCTATGATTGGTCCTCGTACTTATTATAACAATAGTAGCGTCTTCGTGATCTCATATTCAAAATTCGGGTGGTTGGAGATCAGCATATATTTATGACATTTACCGTACCCCAGAGTCATGTGATTGCCAGTTGTGACCTTCCCCGCTGGCTTCCGACAAGCAAAGTCAACCATGTGAGTCATTTAACTGTAGCTATTTGCTTAACAATTGCATGGAATGAAAAGTCTGGCTGTAATTATGGTGGTAAACCAAGGACTACCTGAATGTAGATCAGTGTCATATAGTGGCAAATTGTCATACATACTCTTTAATTAGAGATGACTATTTCTCAGACAAAGAAGTTAGAAGATTGTTGTAAGAAATAATACTTTGTTTTAGAACTATTGTCTTTCATTTCACCGAAGAGCAAGTACTATGTTGCTGTTTTAAACAATTCAAACATATGCTTATGTAGGAATTCGGGGGATTCTAAGTAAAAGGGGAGGATTTTTTCCCCAATTAGAGCCTCCAGAATCCTGAGTCTTTGAAAGCAGAATTTTGCAAGTTCAACTTCTACAATTTCTTATGGAAAGTTTATTTTAAAATGGCTTCATACAGCTGTTGAGAGATTCACCAGCTCATGTAACACAGAGATAAGATATTTTAAGTCATACTTCATTGAATATATGTATTTAATGTTCACCCATCATCTAAAGCAAAATCATATTCATTATATCATAGCTCAGTGTTATGGATACATTGAATTGTTTTCCTTTTCCTAGAAAAGCAAAAATAGGTATGTTTATTTGTATTTCTTTAATAGGGATGATAAAAATTTGTGCAACAAAGCCCTAGTGAGTGAAATAAAGGCATATAGTAAAACAGATTTGGTTGTTGCATTCCAGAAAATGACTTCAAAGGGCACAATTATTAGTGAAGATACTTCCAATAACAACTGGGAAAAAGGTTGGTTTTTCTTTACTCTATATATTTGCATGACACTACTGCCTTACAGTTAATTGAGTAAGTGCCTCTGATTTCTGTGTGGTTTATTTCTAGGTAAATGGAAGATTTTGCAATCTAAAACTGAAAAATAGGTTTTAAAAAAGTCATAAAATAACTATTTCCAATTAACTTGGATGGTGGTCACTCACGTCTCTTTCTTTCCCTTCTCTTCCTCCTTCCCTCTCTCCTTCAAAGACTAGGAGAGTGAAACCCAACCAAAACAAAAATTCATTTGGATGAAACCGGCCTTTGCCATCCGGCTTATTCAACCCAAGACACACTCACACACTTACACACTCAATTTAAGCAAATTCCCTTGTTTTGGAGACTTTAGAATCAGAAGGTATCTTGGAGGTCTTATAGTTCAACCTTCTGCTCAAGGCAGAAGACATCATACATACACAAGTTCACAGACATCCCAGGATTCCTGGCTTTGGCTGCAAGAACTGCAGGCAGCCTTCCCCACCACACATTTCCTCCCCCCCCTGCCCCATGTGAGGTGGGAGGCCCAAGATAAGGCGCCTGGTCTGGGCACACTGCTCTCCATGAAGGAGCCCTTCCTGTGAAGCAGGCGAGCTCCAGAGTGGCAGAGGCAGTGGAAGGAGAGCGCGACGGCAATGGCACTCTGGGATGGTAGCCCTTGGGACCCTGGGAAAGTGTCTTGTGCAGCGAAATTTACTTTAACAACTGGGAGTTGCCGTTGTCCTGTAAGTCCCACTCACATCCGGAAAATGTTGTGGGCAGCAGAGAGAAACAGAATTCCACCTGGCTGCTTTTCTCTGTCCCCTGCAGCACTTTCCCGAGTGAAGTCAGACCTAAAGCTAAATTTTGTTGTGCTGTGAAATACGGTCTCTCTCTCTTAGCAAGAGAGCAGTGGAGAGAAGAAGCAGCCGCTGACCCGGAAGCACAGGGAGCTGCTCCACATGTTCTCTGGCAACTTTATTTCTCTCCACCGCTCTCTTGCTGGGAGAGCAGCACAGTGCTTTGGGTCCTGGTAAGTCCGGAAAGTGCTGTGCCAAAGAGAAACAGGATTCCACCTGGCTGCTTCTCTCTGCCTGGCTTTCCGGATGGGACTTACACTTACAGGACCCAAAGCGCTGTGCTGCAAAAGACTCTTGCTCTTGCTCTCCCTGCAAGCCTGGAGAGAAAACAATTCACTGGAGAACACATGGAGCAGCTCCATGTGATCAGCAGCTTCTTCTTCTCTCCGCCTCTGCTGTTGCTGGGACAGCTGAGGGCATCTTTCGCAGCACAGTGCTTTGGATGGGTACCCGGAAAGGCAGGCAAAGAGAAACATCTGAGGCCAGTACTTCCAGTGCCCACGAGGAACCGAGGCTTACAACAGTTTTGGAGCTTCCAAGACTGCTCTAAGCCTCAGTTCCTTGTGGGTGCTGGCTTGCCTTCCCCTCTGCCACCAGCCATGGCAGGAAGGTAAGGTCGACCGTCAGACACATGAGCCTGGTGAGGATGTGGGGTCTGCAGCAAGCTAGGCCACAGGTAGCATGGCCTGGAATGGGGCTGTGGTGGGCTGTGGTGGCTTAGCCAGCCACGTGAGCCCAATGGGGATGGGGGAGCACGGCAAGCTAGGCTGCAAGCAACATGGCCTGGAATGGAGCCAGACTGTGGCGGCTTAGCCAGGCATATGAGCCTGGCGGGAACGGTGGGGTGGGGGGGCGCAGCAAACTCTGGGGATGGGGGGGGGGACTAACATAACTCGCAGGCTTACCTGTAGGCAGGAGGAGGCAGACAGCTC
>JANHFT010002454.1:283349-298728 GCA_032467955.1 Pseudoxenodon macrops
CTTTGCATGTAATGAGTCTATCTCATATATTAGTTTCACCTTTTAAGTTGCATTACTGAAATAAATGGACTTTTGCATGATATTCTAATTTTTTGAGTTTCACCTGTATTTCTGTTAATAATGATAAAAATCTCCTTATTGACTGAATCTTACAGTTAGAATGTTTTGAAAAATAATTTCATTATTTCCTATTATTTTCAACACTTAGTTTGTATCCGTCTTATGGTAAAAAAAAAATCTGAATATTTCTATTATCATTACCTTTCATAAAAGGGACAGAAACCTAACAACTAAACTATCATTCTGTTGCATACATTCTTTCCAGTTGTGCTGATACTACAACTCCAATAAATTCCAGGCTGCCTTTCATTAGGCAGTATACAAAACAATATGCCAGATATCTTCTCGGCAAATCAGGATCTGGATTTGACAATATGACTTTTTTTAAAGAACAGGAAGATTGCAGTTCCATCTTTTCTACTATGGGTAATATATTCATTCTTGTCACATTTGATTAACAAATACCGTAGGAACCATGGAAACTATCTGCACATCCCCTTTGTAGATATGAATTCAACTAGTGATGAAACTTAATGATTACAGTGAAGTGGAGATGATACTTATGATTAGAACTTTGGTTTTATTTTTCAATTAAAATAACAACAAAGGGTATCTAGCCAATATCAAAGTTGCTTACGTCCATATACTTATTTAAAAAATGGATTTGCAATATGCAAACTAAATGCTGGAAAAATGTCAAGACCAGGCTCTGCTAATTGACATGGGGGTCTGACAGTGATATGTAACCTGGGGGATGGTTGGTGGCTTAAGGGTACTCCCCCTGCCTCTTTAACTTTTTATCATCTTAATCTTTAATCTTGTTCTTAGTTCTCTTTTCTGCTTTTTTAAAATTAAGTTTTTTATTGTAAGAACCATACTTTTATTATAAGCCACCCAAAGTCACTCAGTTGAGATGGGTGATGTAGAAATTGGATAGATAAATGAATAAATAAATAAATAGCCTCCAGCAACATTCTCCAATTTGGTATTGCTGGTTATTGTCCAACAGATCAAGAGACAACCATATTGGTGAATGTCCAGAGGGAAAAAATTTGGCCTATGTATCAAAGCTGGGATAAAGCTACATCTGTACAAGTCATTCTGTGAAATTATGCACACCTGTATGTTTTGAATCTCATATTTCTGCTTCCATTGTCTGTCCCTGATATTTGAATAGAAATGATTGTCAGTACAGTGAATATCTTAAATTTTATTTACCTTGGATGATACTGTAAGATCTAGCCATGCAATCTATTATGTGATGAGTGCAGTCAACAGTTGACTTAAGCAACCTTGGTTTAACAGACTTTGAATATAATAGACACATTTTTTAGAACCCACCTATACAATATCTAAGAGTCTGATAAGACCTGTATCTACATGAATATTAGCATTATTTCTTTCTTTCTACAACTGTAGTTTTCTTTCTTTCTTCTGTTCAAGGACTGGTGATCCATGCCCCACATTGCCTCAAATTCATAATGGAGGTGAAACTGTTTTCTCCCCTTCTCTCCCGGTGTTGTTCCTGACACTATTCACCATTTCAACACAAAGAATCAAAAACAGGAGGAATTATCAGCAAGGAAGAGATCATGGTGTTACCTTTTGCAAATATTGATGGATTACTCAGATTTGGAAGCCATAGTGTGCAAGTCATGGCAATCAAGAATGCTGAAAGACATCAGACACCAATTGCCAGTCGTATACTGTAACTCACTGAAAGGTCCTTCCATTATGTCAAAAGAACTAATTTAGCTATTTTGTGTCCAAAAGTATTAGAAGATACTGAATGAAATGATTTACTTGAACAAGGGAACAGTCTCCTTCCTTTGAAGATGCTCCTGTTCATCTACTCATCTAGCAGGAAAAGCAGAGTACGACAGATGAAAAATATGTAAGTTCTTCATGATATAGGACCTGGCTACTTGAGGGACCACTTACCTCAATATATTTCCACCTATCCCCTGAAGTCAGCTAGAGTTGGCATGCTCTGAGTCCCATTGATTGAGCATGTCATGTTGCCGAACTAAAGCAATATTCTTTATTGGTGATTGTTCCTGCTGCAGTAAAATCTCTGTCTCTGTTTCTGTCTTGGTATCTCAGTATCTCAGTTTCTTGGTTTCTCAGTCTGTTAGCCTGACTCTCTCACACACAAATTTTTGCTAATTGTTAAGAAATTGTTTCTTCTCCCAGGTTTTGTATGAGGATGGTGGTTAATCCTCTTTGGGGTTTTCTTAAATCCTTTTGGGTTTTTTTGTGTTACTGTGTTGGTTTTCCAGTCACTTATATTTCATTTTCTTTGATATATGTCTTCTTTTTAATTCTCTTTTAATTGCAAGCTTGCCCAGAGTACCCTTAAAATTGAAAAATTAAACTGAATTAAATTAAGTGCATGCCTTTGCCATCAAAATATAATATCAGTCCTTTAGCTTATGGAATGGAGGATGACTCATGCATGTAAAAAACTGTTCAGGAATAGATTTTTGGAAGAGATGATGGTTGTGTTGGAGCAGGAATCAGATAATAGTATAAGATGACAGCATATTCCTCAAACCTCAAAAATGACATTTTAAAGTCAGCAATCTTCAATTCTGTTGCAGTTTGGAAAGCAGTGACATTTCCATTGTTGGCAAATAACTAGAAGAACGTCCTTTACAAAATTGATGCAGGCCTCCAGTTCAAAGGACTTGAAGCTGTGGTAACCACCACAGATCTGCAAAGAAAGCTGGCAAACTTCAAGCACTCATGAATTTGTTAGAGGAGGATAAAAGTTATCTTGAGTCCCAGGTATGTTGGAGAGTGAGATAGCAGCAGAGGCAATATCTATTTGTATTACTGTAGAACTACCTGTCTTGCAGTTCTTGGAGCCAGAAGAAACCTTGAAGAGAAGCAACATGCAGCCTGAGTTACTTTTGCTATGACCTGCCAGAGCCTTGTAAGTCCTGTCCACTCTCTTGTGTGGCTTTGGTAATGTGCCATCAGCAAGAAAATATTGTTTTTTCCCCCAACCACTAATATCTACTAAGAAATGGCTATTTGCTCAGAGATGGGTGCCAAACAAATTTAATAATAAATAAAAAAATAAAAACAAATGGTTATGGAGAGCAGGAAGGCAATACATGATATAATACAATAATGCAATACACAAGCACATAATAGACACAACCTTATGGTAAACCGCTCCAAACCTGATTGCAGTAAATATGACTTCAGTAACAGAGTTGTCAATGCCTGGAATGCACTACCTGACTCTGTGGTTTCTTCCCCAACCCCCCAAAACTTTAACTTTAGACTGTCTATGTCGACATCACCCCATTCCTAAGAGGTCTGTAAGGGGCGTGCATAAGTGCACCGGCGTGCCTTTTATTCATATCCATTTCATGTATTCATAATTATGTTTATACTTATATCTGTTATATATACATGTTTGACGAAATAAATAAACTTTAAGGCTTCAACCTTATCAGTTCCTCAGCCATCCTCAGTAATCTGTTCTGTCTAGTTGATGGCAAATGGTAGTGGAGCAAGAATACTTGAAGAATTGTGAATTGATAGGAACGCATAGTATCTTCTCCTTTCTTCTGGCTATTATCAGTAAGATATCTTTAACATCACCCTCCTTCCCAGCAGTTTCTTCAATCAAAAGAATTAAGAAAAAAATGCAAACATCCTTATTAGTTTGCTGCATCTTTGCTATTTTTGTATGTGAACTCGAGAATGCTGAATTTAGCTGTTCATGATGAGCTTGTACAGTGGAAAAAGCAGCTTTAATGCCATTTAAAGATGGAATTTTAGCTACCTTCAGTGACTTCCATTTTTTACATGACATCATTTAAGATTATGCTCAGCTGTATTCAGCTATCTAGCCTGTCTCTATTTTTGCATTCCACCTTTCAAACAAGTTGTATGTTTTCCTAAGAAGAGATATGGTTGCGAATAAGCAGATGAATTTTCTGATGTCACAAATTGGGATCAACTCTTGTTTTTTTTTCCTCTGCAAAAAGATCCAATGTCTAAACAGTATATTTAATACATATTGACCAACTCGATTTCTGGTTGTTTTTCTTGCTTGTAGGTGAACTCATGGTAGTCCAGTTTAGATCAGATCATCTGATCTGATCTAAAGGTGGAAGTTTAATCCTGTCCCCAGTTTTTCAAAATTTATACTGTATAGTCACAGGGAGATCTAACTATTATTTCTATCTGTCTTTCTATCTCCTGTTATAATAAGAACTCCTATCTCCTGCTATAACAAGATTAAATTCCACCATGCACTGTGGTCTGGACTAAGTACAATATTCTTCCTCCACAATGAAGAAAAAGGGTATGGATGGATAAATTTAAGCCATTGTTTAGTTTAGGTACCTATAAAACCATCCCAGCATCTTGTGGATTTGTTTTCCAGACAATTCTGAATGTCTGCAGCCTCTTAGTAATCCAGAACTAAGGAGAAATTTCCTGACAGAACAATTAATCAATAGAACAACACTGGAAGTTTTTAAGAAGAGATTGGACAACTATTTGTCTGAAATGGTAGAGGATTTCCTACCTGAGCAGGGAGTTGGATTAGAAAACCTTCCAACTCTGTTATTTTGTTATTCTATTCTATTATTCTTTCTACATTCTGTTGCTAAATTTTAAATAAAGTCAGATTTCATGTGTTCAAAATTAGTGCTAATGCATACTTTTAATTGTGTAAGCTTTGACAGAAATCAGACAAGAATAAAGTTACAAAAAGCAAAAGATAAACATAAAACATAAATACACTAAGGAAAAAAAGTTTGGTAGCATTGTCCCCTTCAATTTATTTCTCAACCATTACTCTAAATATTTTACTGCACTTTGAACATTAAATATGAAGATTATTGTATGTATCTATTTAAGTAATTTCATCTATTGCTGTTTATTGGTCTCTTAACATTTCTCTTAAAAAGTGTCTTTCAAATACTTGAACTTGCTTTGCAGTGTAATATGTCATATATAAGGGCTCATTCCTGCTTGAGTTTAGAATTAGTTAGAGTTTTAATATGAATATATATTTTTAATATTAATATGCCATTGTTGTACATATTCTCTAAAACTTGTATTCTTGGCAAACATACATTTTTTCCATGTTGTATCAAATTTGTCCTTGCAGCATTCAACATAGATCTTCGTAAATTATAATATTTTTCATTTATGTTTTCTTAAATCATCCCTAATAAAAATATTTATGATTTCAATTCAAGCCACCACATTAAAATACTCCTTCTTTGTTGCAGCATTTCCAACAGTTGTAAGATTTGTCTATCTTGGTAATCACTAACAGAGTTATATGCATTTGTAAAACATTTTGCTTCAATTTTCTCTCAAATTATAGCTTTGAGTAAATTTTATTGATTTTTTTCATAGCTTTTCCCATTAGTCTACTATGATTACTTCTTTAAAGTTTTGCATCTTTCAATTTTTAATTTGTTCTGCTATTTTTCTCAAGATCCCTTCTTCCTTTTTAAGATCACTTTTTATTCTTTCAGCATTTTTTAAAGACATCAATATGGACAAATACTTACCTCTATAGTACTGTGTCTTTAGTCAATTTTCTGAATCTGGATGTATTATATCAGCATATTGATTAAATCAGCTATACTTATACAGCATATTATTTGTTTGCCTGCCATACTCCTGATATAAATTTTTGAAGTGTTCATACATTTTCTTTTTTTAACATAAGATTACAAACTAAAAAAAGATTACAAACTTATATAAAGTAAGAAAAATAAAAAATAAAGACTTCAAAGAGAAAGTCAAACATGCAAGAAAAGAAAAGAAGAATAGACGCGAAAGAAAAGAGACAGAAAGAAGTAGCATCCAATATTCTTTACAAAAGTAAAGTACTATAAGTACAATTATAAATTTGCCTCTTACCCTATGATTACAACTAAGTAACTTCTTTCTGTAATCTATCCTGTCTAATCATAAAAGCCATAAATCATAAGTTCATTTTTTTCTGTTTTACATAAAAATCCAAAAGGGGTTTCTAGCCAAACTTTTCCCCAACTGTTTGTTCATCAATCCCAAAAGAAAAAAAAACCTGGTCTCATTGTATATTAATCTTTAAAATCCTCTGAATCAGTGTATTTGAATACAGAAATCTCTAGCTTTTCTATACATCCACAAACAAGATACAATGTCCCTTCTTGTTCACAGTTCCAACATGTATTTTGAAGTGCCTTTATGCATGCTAGAAAATTTCCCTGGCGACATATACCATTGGTACTTCATTTTTTAAAAATTCTTTTAAAATTATAACATTTCTCATAATGTGCTCAAACATTTTCACCTACCGTAATTATATGATCTAGAGTTGGCATAATAAAATTCATTATCCAAATAAATGATTTTGCAAAGGAGTTCATTGATAATAATAATGTAAAAAAACCATGTAATTTTATTAATTTAAATAGTTACTGAAGTTCCTTATACTGGTTCTTATTTGAGACAATTGAAGGAGGAACCTTGAGAAAGATGACAAAATAAAAAAAATTGCAAGATAAAGTGAGTGCAAAACTTGAAAGATACAATTTAATTGCCCATATTCTCTCAACATATACCACACCCATCAATTGGCCAATTTAGTTAAAGCTCTATCGGAAGTCCATGAAAGAGGTACGGGTTCCTTGTGGACGTGATTGTCAGATTCAAGCATGTTCTGAATTAAATTGAATTGGATACTTAAGAAGGCTACTCGCTCTCTGTTGTAAAGCAAATCCCCTTTAAAATGATCAGCACTAACTCTTGAGTTTCCTGAAGTTTTATGAACGCCAAGGAAGGTTGGAGAATAGCAGACTCTGTGCCTGCAAATCTCCCTTTGCTTTTTCCCTATATGGAGAAAGAAAGCAAGGGCCTGAGTGACTAGCAAGTGTTCATTCTAATCACAGGGAACAGTTTATCGGTGCTCTCAAATCACAGTGATTTGAGAAAGGAATGATGAATGAGCCTCAGATAATGCTTTGCTCAAGTCTCTGAGCTCTTTAGGAGGTCTGACTAAACTAAATGAGAAAGAGCCTGTGTCAGGGAATAGTTCAGTATTTATTCCACATTTCTATTTTTCTTTTCTAAAACCATACATTTTGCGATGGTGGCAAATACCTGTAGCTTGGGTGTAGGATGAGGGTGTAGGTTCGTTCTTTGAGCTTGTGGGTTGGTTTCTGAATGTTTCGTTACCAGGCTAGGTAACATTTCAGAATTTAGGGGATGTCGGTGTCAGTATAAGCCTGTTTACAAGCCTTTATAAACAGAGGAACACTGACCTCTCCTAAGCACCACTGAAGATGTTATCTAGCCTGGTAACGAAATGTTTGGAAAGCAACCCACAATCTTTGAGAAAGAACCTCCACTCCAGTGGTGGGATTCACATTTTTTTACTACCAGTTATGTGTGTGTGTGGCTTGATGGGCATGGGAAGGGAAGGTTACTGTAAAATCTCCATTCCCTCCCCTCTCCAGGGGAAGGTTACTACAAAATCCCCATTTCCTCACGATCAGCTGCGACTCTGGAAGCAGATAATAGATGGGGGCAGGGCCAGTCAGAGGTGATATTTACTGGTTCTACAAACTACTCAAAATTTCCACTACCGGTTCTCCAGAACTGGTCAGAACCTGCTGAATCCCACCTCTGCTCTACCCACCATACATTTTATAATTCACTCCTGATCTGATCCTTTTTCTAGAAGTGATCCTATCTTGCAAGATCACTCTTAATTGTCTACACATCTACAAGTCCATATGTATATAATGTGATTTCTTCATAAATCTTTTATCTGCTACTTTAACAATCCATGTTTGTATTACCACGTAAAAACATCCCTGAGTTTTTATGTCATTTTCACAGAGTCTAATATTTTTCATAGCTTTTGCCTACCAAAAATTAGGAAGATGAAATAAGGCTTTATCCTTTACCTTCTAAATCAATGAAGTTATTTCTGGTTCAAATTTTGCTATAGATTGTTGTTTGAAATTTGGCGGGCTTTCCCACTGCAAGAGAGGCAAATATCTGTTTCATTCCAGTTTTGAGGAAGAGTAAAAAGTAACAGGCATTTTCCTTTTCATAAATAATAAAGCAAAAATAACACACCAGCATGTTAACAGTAATCAGTCATTAATCTCCAGTGATATCCAGTGGCAGATAAGACACTGGATTTCTAAATCATGCTTTGGATTAAATACTAAATTAAATTAGAAAGCTATTGAATCAGCCTTTTTTGGGGAACTACTACTACTGTTAGCAATATTGTTCTACCAAAATTATGTAGACAGTGCAGAGTCCTTTAACAACACAATCTATGAATCAAAAATCGAAGAATCAAAATATTGATTCTTTAACAACACAATCTATGCAAGTTTATTCAGAAATAGATCCCACTGAGTCCAATGGGACTTATTTTCATGTCAATTTATATCAAATTGTATAATTTTATCCAGTAAAACTATGGTTGGATGTCAGTATTTTTTTTTAAATGACTACACAAATAAAGTATATGATTAATCAAGCAGCCTATCACTTTAAAAGAGAAAAGGTTTCTAATACAGGCTGGCAGCATCATTCCGGAAGAAAATAAAAGTTACAATTTTAGATTCTAGTTAGGAATCATTTCAAGAGAGAGAATAAAGTGAGCTCACTCTTTCTGTGGCACATCAGGGGGTTGATGTATCTTTGAAGAAGCAGAAACCCTATTGACTTTTGCCAAAAATAAGAGAAACTTTCACTGAGTGTTCAGTATTTTATAGAAAGCACGCCAGCATCCCATCAGCGCTGTACAGTCGTTAACCTAGTTGCAGATAATGAGTGCATTGTATTAAAATTCAAAGGCTTTGAACTTCCCCTGACTGTCATGGAGGTCTCTCCTACTCATTTAGCAAAAAAGGAGAACAACTCTGTTACAGTCAGATAATGCAAATCATTGGAGGCTTATGCAATCACTCACTAGGTCACTGTGCTAATATGATTTTCTCTCTTTAGCTATGTAACCAGAATCAAGGACGACCTTTTCCAGGGAAATAGAAAACCTGAAATGTGTACTCTTATTAAGGTATTCCAATGCAATTATTTCAGAGAGAGAGAGAGAGAGAGAGATCATTGTTAAATTTGCAGAATAGGCTTTTACCTTTGCAGTAATTGCTGGTAACCCCAAACCAAAATTTCAGTGTTATTTTACCACACTGGAATACTATACATAATATAAGAAATGACAATGTAAGCAGTGCTAAAAGGGACCGTGGTATTCCCTCCCTTTTCTCATAAATCATTTGAATTGAAAATCTATATTTTAAAATATATTTGCATGCCTTTTATCTACCTCCTAGCAGATCTAATTCTGATGCTTCAAAAATGTTTGGTTGTTGTTGTTGTTGTTGTTGTTGTTATTATTATTATTATTATTATTATTATTATTATTATTATTATTATTAGCAACCTGGAATTAATAAGAATGCAGATCTATAGTCTACATTGGGTTGCAAGGGAATAGTAATGAGAAATTACTGTTATGCCCATTGATGCCTAGACAATTTTTGGTAGCCTCTGGTTTTGTGTGTGTGTGTGTGTGTGTGTGTGTCTTGAGTCAGTTTTTTGAAAGCTGGTGACTGCCTGGACAAGTCCCTGTAGTTTTATTGGCAAGGTTTTCCAGAAGTAATTTGTTCTTGCCTGCTTCCTAGTGCTGAGTGAGTGTGGCTGGCCTGAAGTTCTCCAACTGGCTTTGTGTCTAAGGCAGGACTAGAACTCATGGTCTTTCAGTTTCTACTCTGATGCCTTAACTATTGTGCCAAACTGCTTCTCTTTGCCCTGAATTAGCTATCACTAATTAGTGTTATGTCTGTCAGCATTCCAAATAGCATCCAAAATTAAACCAGACTCCAAGGCAAAGCATTCCTCAAAGTTCCAATTTATTAAGAGAGCCATGTTGGCATAACCGTGGAAACCGGAATCTGAAGATTCCCTGGTTTCCACCATCCAGTTTAAAGTTCAAGATCTTGCCTCCACACCCACAAGTCCATCACATAGTCCAATCATTCACTGCCAAGCTGGCAGCTTCGCCCATCCAGTTCCGGTCAGGTGCAGAGACAAAAGATGACCTTGGCTTTCTAGAAATCATTTTGTTATGGCTACATATCTCCAGCTCCATACAATCCCCCCTCCTATTTTCCCACAATAGAAAATGCATAGTAGAGTAATAGCAAGGGTGGCAGGCCAAAGATCCAAAAGAGATTATGGCTGCAGGCCTGACAGCTGAGGTGAGCGAATAAAAGTATGATAGGGCTGCTGATTGTTCCATAGTAGCTATTTTATGGGAATGCCCCCAACACTCCTTCAGAATTCCAGACATGCCTGCTGTTTAAAAAATATTGCTGACACCTTCCTGAAAGGAAGCTAATCATTGGCTAGTGATTATTAAATTATTTTTCTATTAAGATAGAAATTCAACTTCATATACACAGATGAATATTTACATTATTTTACAGTATGATGAAATACATATAAGGTTATTGGAATGACTTACAGGTTGTCTTCGACCTATGATCGCAATTGAGCCCAAAATTTCTGTTGTTAAGTGAAACATGTGAGTTTTGCCCCATTTTACGACCTTTCTTGTCACAGTTGTTAAGTGAATCACTACAGTTGGTAACCTGGTTGTTAAGTGAATCTGCCTTCCCCATTGATTCTTTGCTTGTAAGAAGGTCGTCAAAGGTGATCACATGACCTTGGGGTACAGCAATGGTCATAAATATGAACCAGCAGCCAAGCGTCTGAATTTTGATCACATGATTGTAGGCATGCTGCAAAAGTTGTAACTATGAAAAAACGGTCACAGGTCACTTTTTTCACTGCCATTGTAACTAAACAAACTCTTGTAAGTCGAGGACTACCTGTACTTATATCATGCACATACATTGTTGGGAATTGTCTGAAAGAAAGTTACTGTTTTTATTCAAAAAAATCCATAAATGCATTCAGGTCATGTTCAACTATATGATTCGGAAAAAAATAGATTTGGTCTAATTTTGAGTAAAGAGTTGGACTGTGAGTATTATTACATGCCACAATGCCATTTCATCCACAGGATTGCCTTCTCATGTATGCTGCCTTTGACTTCCCTACTTGTACATTTTGAAAAAGATTTGGAAAATTTGCAGATTTTGTAGGCAAATTAATTTTGTCGGGCTTCCATGGGAGGCAGAAGGAAGATGGCTGCTGCTTTAATGAGCTATGTAATTAAAACATTTAATGCAACTCATATATTAATGAAAGAAGGCTTGTTTAATGAATAGCAAAAAGCTATTATGCCAGTACAAGATTCAAAGTGCTTATGTTTGTTTCTTCCATCTGCAGCTTGAAAAAGTTGTTTTGTTTTTGATTTAGCTGACATAGTTGAATGTTGCGCACCCGTTTATAAAGCCATCCAATTGAATGTTGTGGTACAGATAAAAGGAGAATATTTGTAGGTCAGGGTTGAAATGAGGGGTCCTTGGTGCTCTCTGAGCTTGGTTGTTTTATCAAACTAGGTAACATCATCAGTGCTAGGTGAATATTGTAGCTATAGTGTGTGCGTGTGTGTGTTTTAACAATAATTTGGAACAGGTGTGTTTGTTGCAAGCAGTGTTCTACCGAAGACTGGTAAATAAGCATACAAAAGTTTCTAGCCTGGAAGATAAGGAACTAGGAGCTTTGTACTACTAGCAATCCCTGGATTTCTGCTCTTCACTCAGAGAGGAGGATTTTTCCAATAATCTGCTCAATTTGATTTTAGACAAGGAGAAAGAGGGGAGTAAAACATTGGTCCTTGTTCAGCCTATTTGTTCCTCTAAACAGAACTTCCAGTTACCTGTGGCAACTGGTGAAATGCAGTTCTAATGCAAAATGCTTTCTAGGTTCCAATCAGTTTTTTAAAAAAGCTTATAATTCCAATAATGATCTCATTGGGTTTCTTGTTAATAGCAATCTCATTAGCATTTGTCAATCAGGCAATCCCGGCAGTTGAAATAGAAATATTTTTGAGCAACCTTCTCTTATTCTTGCCTGTAAATGTTTGGTGGATAATGAAGAAGAAATTACCTGGGATAACAATTAAAGGTTGAGGTCATTTCTTTGTCTTTCCTTAAAAAAATATGTTTCTGAACAAAACATTAATATTGTTCATTGAAGAAAAACATTCCTAGTATTTTGGAAAATTTTACTGTGATGTTGTTAGGTTATTTTACACTTTACGCTTTAAAGTGTTTTACAGGTTGGTTGGTTTTTTTTACTTTTTAAGTGATGTATTTATGGTGAGGTGTCAAATGTTACTCTGTGTTCTCCTTCAATACTTTCAAAAACTGCTTTGAAGAACAATTTCTCCTGAGCTTATGGAATTTGAAAGTCAGGTCCTTGTAAATACAAAGTCTAAATTTTGTATTATCTCCAGGAAATCCAGTTGTCTGAGGCCTTTTCAGCTTCTAATATCTGGAAAAGTCATCACGAGATCATAATAGAGGAAAAAATCAAGGTAGAGGTCCAGGTTGAAACTCTAAAAAAGTAAGTAAATGCCTGTGGCTAAATAATTCTCTTTTTTAAACATAGTCTGTTTTCATTTTTCATGTAATGTATGTCATGTTTATAATTTCCATTCTCCTTAGGATATTTTACTTGGACATTTGACAGGAATCAACAAAATAAAAAGAACTAAATAAATAACAAATCCCAACTTTACAATAGAGAGGTTTTTGGATTTCAGTCATTTTCCTGTGGCCTCAATGGTTTTTAGAAATAAAACAGACTTACTGTGGGTCATTGAGTTGTGGTCATTTTTCCTAAGCAGTGAACTATTTGGAAAATATGTTAGTCTTTTTAGTGGGGCAACAATTACACTGCCTATCTATTAGACTTTTTTTTAAGACACTGAGAAGAAGATACAAAAACAGTATCTTTAGTTAGCTCCTGTCCTGCTTCTGTTATGGTAGATTTGTACCTAGTGTGGTTCATTTGCAAAAAATTCACTTGGGATATAAATACTCATTTGGTTACCGTTGGTGACTGTAGGCGAATGAACAGGCCTTTAGAGGAAAAATAGGTTGAATGTCTCTTCTGTTAGATGACTTGGTTTCCATAGAGGCTGTTGAAAGAAGAGATTTCTTTTTGACCATGGCCAATATTGAAAGAAGCTGGTGAAGAGAGACAGAATAATTTTCTTCTTTTCAGCTGCTGCTTTGTAGCATTTCTCCTATAGCCAATATAATAAGGTATTTGCCACATGGTGCCATCATTAGACTGCATTCATTTACATGCATTTCAAAGCTGGTAGTAGAGAAGAGCATTTCCACTTCATTGTAATTGCAGAGAAGAAAGCTACTAAGTGAAACGAGTTAATTCTTCTCTTAGGGATTAGTTATTTTTCCATCAAACTGCAAACACTGATGAAGTCATCTGCAGCTCAAACCTTATTAAACTTGTTAGTAGAAAAGATGTTGCCAGACACCTTTTTCTTCCACCATAGTCAAACATGGTTCTACTATAATGTCTATAACAGGGCTGTCAAACGCACGTTGTCATGGCAGTGTCACGTGACGTATCGGGACATTTTCCCTCTTCGCTAAACTGGGTGTGGGTGTGGCCAGCATGTGACGCATCCGGCCAGTGGGCCGGGAGTTTGACAGCCCTGGTCTATGACAAGGAGCACTTGAGTTTCTGGGGTCTATAAAAATTTCCAGCTGTTGCAGTAAGCGGACTGTGACATGTATGGAACTTACTGAGTGTGATAAACAGTGAAATATATTATAATTAATCTGATTAGTTACTAGGAATAGCATAGATAAAATCATACACGTCTTTTCTAGTGCAACTTCATAATGCAATGTTTTGGAGCCATACAAACTGGGTGCTGCTGCAGTCTTTAGTTAAGTTGACTGCTTTTGTTTGCACATTGGAGAAATACAGCACAACATACCACAAAGTAGATGGACATAAGATAAGATATTGCTACTCTTGAATAAATCTTAAATTCCCAATCAATTTAATTAAATCATATCTTTCTTTTTCATATCATCAGTTAGAATAAGTAGATTTTATTTATTCAAACACAATTTTCTATATATAAAGATATAAATCTAAGCATCTAAAAAGTTGCTAATGGAGATTATATTTAAACCAATTATAATTATTGCAATGCATTTATAATCAAATAGTATTACACATACTATTACACATATTAATTGCTAAAGATGTTGTATTTCAAACTTGAAAGGCAGACCACAGACCTCGTAATGGATCTAAACAGAATAGAAGAGGAGGAAAGAAAGTCAACGAACAAGATTATCGAAAACATTTATTTTGTTGCTTCTGAAAATAGAAAGATTTCTACAAAAAATTCAAGGCTAAAGGCAAGTTATCTAAACTTTTATCTATAGTAAAGTGTTACTCAACTCAATTTCCTCACTGAAATTCCAGGAGCTCTTTCCCTAAATACTTTTAGAGGACTGTCTTGATTTGCTGAAAATACACTAAGGGAAATAGACAGGTTTTTCCCCCCGCCTAATCCTTCTGTGAAGGTCTTCGTTTTGGATGGAAAGCTTTCAAAGTTCATTCTATTTCTCATAAGGTATATTAAGAAATATTTTCAGTTTAATAGGGGACTTATTCAGAAGTAAATATAAGGTTCAGCTTATAATATTGAATGTTATGAATCCTACATTTAAAAATCCCAAATGTTTACTACGTACATTTTTCATGACCAATGCTTATACAAGTTATGCTCAATTGTAGGCATCCCTAGCTGATTTGGAAGCCAATTTTATTACTGCAGAAGCTGAACTTGAACATTTACATGAACAAGTGCATCAGCAAGAAGAACTGGTTGAACAGTATAAAATTGAGGTAAGTTTACCATGAGCCTAATTTGGAATGATATTTTCTCCTTTTACATAATATGAATTGAAGGTATGCTTTTCCTGTTATTCACTAATCATGCCCCAGTTTACAGCAGAATTTTTCAATTCATAAACCTCTTCATAAAGTTTCAGATTATTCAACAATCCCGAAACATGTATTTTTAATTTTTTTAAAAATACTACCGTGTTTCCCCGAAAATACGACCTGTCCTGATAAAAGACCAACCCTGGTTTTTGGGGTAAATATATGCCCTCCCCGAAAATAAGCCCTCCTGAAGGGGTGGGCGTGGCCAGCATAGCAGGCAACCCTTCCCTTTCCCCGTCAGCCAGGGGCAACTGGGCCCCTTAAACTGGACCCACGGATCAGCTGAGCTGCCTCTCTATTCTCTCCCCCCCCCCCAGTGTTTTTGGCACTTGTCCGCCTC
>JANHFT010002454.1:309779-320496 GCA_032467955.1 Pseudoxenodon macrops
AGCAATCAGGAAACAATATCAATAAGAAGTCATAGGATACAAGCAACAAGTTACAGTCCTGCAGTTGTAAGTGGGAAAAGATGGTGATAGGATTAATGAGACGTCTAATAGTAACAGTAATGCAGTCTTAGACACGGTAAACAAAGACACGGCATTATAACTTCGAGATGTTATTTCCATCTTGGCTAAGAGAATCCCTGTCGTTGGTGGTCTATAGGGCATATAGATTTGATGCTAAACATCCTGTGTGTGTGTGTGTGTTAATACACTGTGCACTGTATTTCTTTGTTAGTGTGACATGGGTCTTCTGAGATAAACTTTAGGCTAAAGATGCTGGCTTGTACTGGAACGGCTGCCATATTGGCCAAAATGTGTCTGAAGTATCCAGTACTGTTCTTACTGTTATCAGAAATAGGATTACAGCTGGTAATCTAGTTTAAACCTTATCCATCATACTAAAAAGTATTACATGAAAGGCTAATGGTAGGATGGCTGGCAAAGTTCAGTATCTATGACACTATGCGGAGAAAGCATGTGATATGGAAGACTGAGATTCATGTGTAGGAAAGTAAAAGCTAAGGCGTGAATTAATTAAAAGAAACAAAAATGTGCTCAGTATATGCCTGTGACCCTCTCCATCACTGGAGGGTTTAAAGAGAAGAGTGGACAGCTATTTGTCTAAAATAGTATAGGGTCTCCTCCTTGAGCAGGGGGTTGGACTAGAACAAGGATCCCTCAACCCATGGGCCGTGGGGTACAGTAGCAGTCCGCAGCTTGCCAGAAACCAGGATTTATGAACTTACCTGGACCCGTGGTGGTACAGTGGTTAGAATGCAGTATTGCAAGCTAACTCTGCCCACTGCCAGGAGTTCGATCCTGACAGGATCAAGGTTGACTCAGGTTTCCCTCCTTCCGAGATCAGTAAAATGAGGACTCATATTGTTGAGGGCAATATGCTGACTCTGTAAACTGCTTAGAGAGTGCTGTAAAGCACTATGAAGCAGTATATAAGTCTAAGTGCTGTAGGTATTGCTATTAATTCATTTTGACACCTCTCTGCTACTCTAACCTATTTTTAGAAGTTTTAAAAGTTTTCAGTGGATGCAGTTGTTTTGTTACAAAACACAAGTGACTAAAAAAGGATTGTGCAGACCTACTTTGTGTCTTATTCAGACTAGAATATTTTTACTGCTAGGAATCAGTTTCTATCCAATACAGAAGATCATGCTAAATGTATTAGAAGCCACTATCAAACAAGGAAATTATATTTTATATGCAACAAGAACCAATATGTAGTGTATCATAAAATACTTGGATTTTAATATTGATTGCTTACCTGTGACGTGTTGATAACGTGTTCTTCCCAGCATAGAATGCATAGCATGTCCCATTTCATGGAAGAGATTCTCCATCATTCCAGGAGTGAGCAACGTTGGTGAACCATTACTGGGTTGAGGTAAACTTAGCATAATGACGACGACAGGAAGCTGATATTCTCCATTTTCTTGCAGTCTGCCTCCACGGATTGTAAAATGACAATCCTATATTAAAAAAACACACACACACATACGCACTCACATAACTCTCTTATCAGAAATATTCAATATTTTGCCATCTTACAGTAATACCACTACAAACTGTTTATAATGATAGCATTATCTCAAATTTTAATTTTTGAAATACATCAGAACTGATGTTGAATTATGTTTATAGACTTGACTAAGCAAAACAAGACTTTTTGCAGGACTTAAATGTCTACATATTTTATACATTTCTTTTCTAGTTTACTTTTAATTTCAACTCAACACCAAATCCCTGAATTCAACTGATAATTTGAATGAAATTCAATGCACACCCGCCAACCAATATTTGGATTCTCTGGGCTTTGGGAGATCACATTTTCTGTAGAAATTTTTGAAAGATTATGGAAATTCCTATCTCCACTAAGCATTTTGTTCCAATAATACATGAGAATTTCCTAATTAAAATGCCTTTTGTGAAGCTATGAGGACTTCAAGAACAAGGGAATGAGGAAAGTTCCTTCCATGAACGTTCTCTCAGTCATACACCCTAAAATGTAAAACAGTGAAATTTTATACTTTTAAACATATTCTCACCAAAAAAGCAATACCTTTGCAATACCAATACTGTACTATCAGATCTAAGAATGGGACATGATATGTATATTTCTTAACACAATGTACCACACTGGCCAAGACCAAGCAAGAAATATCTAAGATAATAGTGTTATTAAAACATGTAATTAATATAGACAAAATTTTATATCTAATGTAATCTAAACTAATCATCTTTAAAGGAAAAAAATAGTTTCCAAACATATTATTTCTGAATTGCAAAAAGTGTACAGTTTTAATCATTATCATTCATTTTCAAATAAAACCCCTCCTTTTGCAGTTGTGAGAATGTCCTCCAATGTTGTCATTTTCAAAAGGCTTATTGGATAGTGCTATTTGAAACAGGTTTTGGTTTCAAATGCCAGCCAGTATTTGTTTCTGATATAACAAAAAGGAAAAAGGAACTCATGCTCCATTGATCTTTCAGAATATGGAAAATTTAAACTATCTTCTTGGATATGCCTTAAGACAGGGGTCCCCACCAGTCCACAGCATGCCAGAAACTGGGCCGTGCAAATAAATGAAGGCGCATCTGCGGCATGCAGACAGCACATGAAACCATGCCCCCTCCAGTGTGCGGAAAAACCTCTCTCCGCAGAATCGATCCCTGGTTGGGGCCCACTGCCTTAATAGAACATAGCCGGTGGCCAAAATATTCTGAAATGCACTAAAATAAAGCAAGGACTTTTAATTGTGTGACAGTATATCACAATATAGAAATAGAATTCTTTATTGGCCAAGTGTGATTGGACACACAAGGAATTTGTCTTAGGTGTATATGCTCCCAGTGTACATAAAGAGAATAAAATACATTCATCGAGAATAAAAAGATACAACACTTAGTGATAGTCAAGGTTACTAATAAACTATCAAATCGTACTAGGAAACAAATAAAAACAATATATATATATATATTGAAAGATGCAAGCAACATGGTTATAGTAATAAATGGGAAGAGATAGATACTAGTAAGGAAGAGAAGAATAATAGTAATACAGTCTTAGTAAATTATTTGACAGTGTTGTGGGAATTAGTTGTTTAGCAGAGTGATTGGGGGAAAAACTGTCCTTGTGTCTAGTTGTTTTGGTGTGCAGTGCCCTTTTTGAAGGTAGAAGTTGAAACAATTTATGTCCAGGATATGAGGGGTCTGTAGATATTTTCACAGCCCTCTTTTTGACTTGTGCAGTATACAGATCCTCAATGGAAGGCAGGTTTGTAGCAATTGTTTTTTCTGCAGTTCTAATTATCCGTTGAACTCTGTGTTTGTCTTGTTTGATTGTAGAGCCAAATCAGACAGTTATGGAGGTGCATCTGCACCTCCAAGTCTTTAGATATGATGGAACCTAGAAACTTGAAGGACTCTACTGTTGATATCGTGTTGTCTAGTATTGTAAGAGGTGGTAATATAGGAGGGTTTCTTCTAAAATCCACCACCATTTCAAGATTGTTCTGGTTGCACCACAAGGCTGGTTGTTCAACCTCCAGTCTGTACGATTCATCATTGTCTTGAATGAGAACCAATCAGTGTTGTATCATCTGAAAACTTCAGTATTTTAACAGAGGGATATTTTGAGATGCAGTCATTGATGTATAGAGAGAAGAAAAGTGCAGAGAGCCCAAAGCCCTGGGATGCTCCTGTGCTAATTGGGTAGATATCTGACGTGATTTTGCCTAGCTTCACCTGCTGCAAAATACAATCTCAGATAAGAAAATCCCCAATTTTCCTCATTCCTTCTTTTTCCTTGTCATACAAACTTAAATATATATTTTCTACCATTGTTTACATGGTACAAAAGTTGTCAAAATTTGTATTGTTTGAAACAGAAACATCATTAAATGCAAAACATTCATTTTTATCACATACATTCCTGCCAACAATGACAATTGTAACCTCTCCTATCTTAATATGATCTTAATTTTATTTCATATCTTAATTAATCTGGTATAACGTATACTTAATATTAGTCAGAGTGATGCCCAAGTATTTTACTTTTCTCGTCAATCTTAAAACTATTTTCCCCATCAATTCCATTTGTTTTTCATTTTCATATTCTTTGTGAAAATTAATTTTTAAATAGCTAGCACTCTAGTGTCTACCTTGGTTCCTAGTAGAGTTG
Organism: Pseudoxenodon macrops; assembly: GCA_032467955.1. Lineage (NCBI taxonomy): Eukaryota > Metazoa > Chordata > Lepidosauria > Squamata > Pseudoxenodontidae > Pseudoxenodon > Pseudoxenodon macrops. The sequence goes on from JANHFT010002454.1 coordinate 314,032, forward strand.
TTGTTGGACAACATTCAAGTCTAAGTAGTATGCGATGGTTACAAGGTTTCTGAAACCATAGATTGGGTTCCACTAGCAGACTTCTAATGATTTATAACAGAGTGGCACAGGTTTATTCTTCTTAATTGGCTAACAGTAGCAAGAATTACCCTGCCTTCCCAATTTTAATTGAACATTAAAGATTTTGTGTCTTTTCAAATGACCTTGGACTGAGCACATCTGCCAAATCTTTTTTGCAGTTGGTTCTAATTGGTGGATCTAAGCAACAATAAACTGGAATGTTCCAATTATACTTAATCTGGGCCTTGACTGCTCTTAGTTCCTTATGTTTGACAATAGTGTACCACATTGAATTGTATTTTATTCTGCCTATCTGGTAAATCTAAAGTCAGTGCAAGTATTGTACTTTATATTTCAAAACTCTTCCTTCTTGCTCCTATTATCAAGCTGTGACAAACTGGTTAGCCTAAATGGGCTAATCCAGATGCCCTAAAAAACACCCCTATTCAATTCTTATCGAATTTCTGAGACCAGACACAGAGTCAGTGACCTTTCACTTGGAATAAAGATGAAAGTCTTGGATGTAATCAGATGAAAGTTGATGCTGCATTTACAAGACATTGTCACAGAAATTTCAACCGGTACAACAATAAAAATTTCTCAAACTTTCCTTCCCAGAAATTCTTGGAATGAAAATTAAGAGATCCAGATAATTGGCTAGCTTGGCATGTTGGGCTGGGATGCAACGGATTGTTAGGTAGACAAGATAGTATGTGTGGCATTCTTTGCCAAGAAGGATTTTAGCTAGCCAACCCCCAAAAAAGAAGTCGCCTCCGAATAACAGAGAGATGTTAATGAGAACTGTGGACTAGCTAGAGTTCTGTGATTACTGAACCATATTTTTCAGAGTATAAGACTCACTGGTGTATAAGATGCCCCTTAATTTTTGGGGAGGAAAATAGGGGGGGAAAAATCTGCCTACCAGGTATTCCTCTGGCTAGGGTCCTTAGTCTGGTCAACTTCAGCACATTATTTTATCCCCTGGTTAGGACTGAAAAAAACTTCTTCGGAGGGAGTAGCAATGAAAAAAGTCTGCAAAGATCGCTTCACTCTTCACTTGCCTTGTTAGGTCTGAAAAAAAGCTTTGAAGAAGCTACATTCAGAGTATAAGACGCACCCAAATTTTCAGCCTCTTTTGGGGGGAAGGGAAGTGTGTCTTATACTCCGAAAAATACGGTACCTCTTTTCTGTATTCTTTACCAAATCCATTTCCTTACAGCCAGCATGGCTAGCTTTAGGACCCAGAACCTTATATAATCCCCAAATCTATTTGGGAAGTTGAGTTCCTTTGATTACTCATTCCCCACGGCCCTTGAGCTCCCAGAAGAAGAGTTCAGCCTCTGTCCACCTGTTTTAGTTGTTCTTTTGCATGTTTTAATGAAAGAGACTCAGTGTGTGTGTATATATGGCAATATTACCTACTATTCCTGTAGTTGTGCTTCTTAGATATTAATATAATTAGTGTACAAGTCTGTAAGATGGATTCCTAAACATAAGCAGACACTCACATGTTCTCGCTACATAACTGGGTCTCTTAATGGTGCAGAAGTCCAATCAAATGACACAAGGCTGATGGTAAGCAAGGAATACAGCCTTATATGCTTATTCATGTGTATAATTTTACTGGCAAGTCATCAGTTCAGTGTTTGCATTTCACTGTCCATAGCTTTATTACCAATATTTATTGCTGTTTACCCCACATGCTAGAAAACCAATAGAAATTTATACCAAGATGGCAAAGAACCTGCCCGAAGCTGATATAAATTAAACAATACAACAATTGAACAAATAACTGTAGATAAAAGGTAAAGGTACCCCTCACACATATGTGCTAGTCATTTCTGGCTCTAGGGGGTGGTGCTCATCTCTGTTTCTAAGCCAAAGAGCCAGCACTGTCCGAAGACATCTCCATAGTCATGTGGCTGACATGACTAAATGCTGAAGGAACACGGAACGCTGTTACCTTCCTACCAAAGGTGGACCCTATTTTTCTACTTGCATTTTTTACGTGCTTTCGAACTGCTAGGTTGGCAGAAGCTGGGACAAGTAACAGGAGTTCACCCTATTACTTGGCACTAAGGATTTGAACTGCTGAAGTGCCAACCTTTTGATTGACAAGCTCAGAGTCTGAATCACTGAGCCACCACATCGTACAGATACAGATAAATAGATATATTTAGAGGTGGGTTTTAAATCTTCTTACTGCCGGTTCACTCAGAATCCAAGATGGTGACATCTATGGCATTGCCGAAAGAACTGACTCAGGAACGTGGCAGGCCCGAGTTACTAACGAACCATGCTGGTAAGTTATTAACAGTTTGGTAGAACCTGACCGAACCAAACTGTTAGGAATCCACCTCTGATACATGTATATAAATACAGTGGGTGAAAAGCCCAGGGTGAAGGTATTTCAAGCCCACTGAAGTGTCATAGCATGATGATAAGAAGGAATTTCCCAAGAATTGTTAGTTCAGTAATATGTATACTATATAGAGAGAGATGGGTAAAGACGAGCTATTATTTTTCTTGACAAAGCTAAAGAGACTAGAAAGCTCCTCTTTTTCATTCTTCATTAACTATCTGTCTCTGTTCTTAATGAGCAACATTAATTTTATTTGGCTGTGTGGACAATTGCCACCTCTAAGTGCCTTCTTTCTCTGCCCTCTCCCTAACATTCTGCCTGTACTGTAAATATTGTCCTATTGCTATGCCAATAGATGAACATAAAGAAACAGAATTGTGTGACTATATAAGATTTACATACTTAATAACCGTATGCTAGCCTGTAAGATAAGATCTTAATAAATCCATGGAATTGTATACTAGTCTGTTGCAGCTTATTTGTGATGGAGTGATGCCACTGGGCTTGCTTTCATATTTCAAGGTCAACATCTGATTTTTATCGGACTGGTGCTAATGTCCGAGACTGCCACAGGATATTAAGACAACCAGAGAAAATTAAACGACTTGCCTTATATACTTGTCTGTGAATATCTGTGAAACATGTGATCACTTTTCATTTCTATTCGGGATACTGAGCTTCTCTTTGAAAAGGATCTATGTTGCTTAGGTACACAAATATGGCAACCCGTGATCTTCCACTTGTTCAATAAAATGCCACACTACCGACAGTACTGTTTGGGGCTGTTGGGGAATGTTTTTTTTGCAATTTCTCAAATGTTGCCAGTAGCTGACTTCCAGCTCATTAGCTGGATTTTCAAGGAGATGTCTTGCCCTGAGTTTACCATATATAGTTCACACTAATTTACACAAGGAAATGAAGACATTTCTGGATTGTATCTATGTAGATGTGGCCAACAGAGATGTTTGAGCCATTTATGGAGGTAGTCATCCTCAGATCAGATTGTTTTACTTGGACAAGAAAGTAAATCTAGAAAAAAATAGTCCTGCTTAGGTTTTTTTAGCAATCAATGGGATTTCACACTCAGTAAATTTCTCAACCCTCCAGTATAATACATAATCACAGGAGATACATTTATTGAATATAGTGGGATTTATTCCTGGGTAGATATGCATAGGATTGTACTTTAAGTCAATTTGAGCCAATACATATTTTTAAAAGCTTTTGTTTTAAGAGAAAAAAAGGTAGAATATAGGGCGTTTACATATTAAAATACACCAACCCTGATGTTTTTGCCACAGTGTGAAAATATTAATGACCTCTAGTAGGGAATCCTTTTTCCAAGAAAGTTCAGACTGAAAAAGAATATATTTCTTTCTCTCCCTTTCACCAACAATAGTTGAATTAGAGGTGAATTTTAGTACTTCTTTAATTCTCTGACATTGTGTGCAGTGATGGTAGCAATGATAAGGCTAGGTGGAGAGGTTTCTCTTTTTTTCCTCATGAAACGCACCTTGAAAAGTATTTTTTCCCATTATGTACCAATACTGGAAAGAAGGAGAAAGGACATGTGGATGAAAAAGTATTCTGTACAGCAAGCCAAAAAACAACTAGCAATGAAAATTCAAAATAGAATCTCTGTGATTTTTCTTTTGTTTGTTTTCCTGGTGTCAAAAGTTCCACAGACAATTAACTTCAAATGCAGAGCTACATCAGCTGCCTCTTCAAAGCCACACTGTAAACACTTTAGAGCTGTATTCTTTTTGTCCTTAACCTTTCTTTAAAAATAACAACAACAAGGAAATTTGACTGTAAACATAGCACAATTACTATTAAGTTCCAATACATGCAAAAGTCCTATACCTTTCTTCTTTGAAAGAATACTTTAAGGCTTTTCAGTAGGGATACTTGAGAAATATTTGGAGGACAACTTTAGTAGAGGTAAACAAAATTGCAATCCTATTGTATATTAATATATGAAGAGGATATAGGATTGCTGTATATTCATTTCTTTTATCTAAATCTAAAATAAGTGATCCAATATTAATGAAACATACTATATTTTCTCTGATTCAATGGATAGCCAGTCTCTTTATTACCTCAAATTGACATTATATACACTTTGGTAAATATTGTATGATTACAATTTTTTCTGATTTCTAATAAATTACCCACACTTGTATGTATTTATTTGTTATATTCATTATTATAGTTTTTCTGTCAAGTTTAAAAGCTCAAGGTGGATTACATATGACTCCCTCCTGTATTTTTATTATGATTCTGTCTTGACATTAAGTAAATTTATTGTACCTTGTAGTTAAATTGAACTGAGATAGCAACTGGCCCAAAGTCAACCAATGAACTTCCATGATTGAGTGAGGACTTGAGTTTGATTATATTCCTATATCTTAGTCACCAGCCCCCTTAATATTAAGAAATGTGCATGCTTCAAAAAATAATTAAATAAAGATGCTCTGGAAAATCAGCTGATTTAATGAATCAACTTTTTAATGCAGGTTTTTTTCAAACTTTAATGAGATATGTATAGTTCCTACACTCCAAATATTCTGAAGGTGTTTTAAGAACTATTTGTTTTCAAGCCTGGGGTTACAGTGCTTATCAATTAATTTGTTTCAATTATATATTTTTAAGCTGCCAAAGTCTTGGTGTATTCGGATCTTTTCCCGTGTAAGATTGAAAGTATCTTGGCGATGTTTCGATGAGGTCTCACTCATCATCTTCACAGAGCTGAAGGCACCAGCCTTACTTTCAATCTTACATGGGAAAAGACCTGAATACACCAAGACTTGCATACTTATACCCGTGAAAACCTACGAAAACATATGCTTAGATTTGACATTTCACAAAAAGCAGAAAGAACAGACAGTATCAACTTAGGTACAAAATGAATATTAAGGTAAACTCAAGCCAATACAGTACTTATTATTATTCAAATCAAGAACAGGAAGGTAACTCAAAACCTTGTTTCCAAAATATACGAGAAAGGCATTCTTTTGAGGAAAATATTCTATTTTGCCAGCAAATACCAAGGAAGGCACTGGAACTGAATCAGTGATATAACACACACAATAATATTAAAAGCTGATGATGGGATTAAAAAGCAACAAGCGAGACACGTGCGACAATCTGGTAACTTTCCAAGCTAATTAATAATTTTAAAAAAATGGATTTTAGTGAATTTTCTGCTGTGTGACTATCAAACAAGTTAGTTTTTAACACCATCCCAAAGGTTTTAAATTGTACTAAAGGAGAGAATAAATGTGATGATTGACTAGATTAAGGGATGGTGATAATTTCTTTATGATAAATGAACAGCAACACCACAAATGATGACAAATCACGAGTGATAAAATATAGTTCCAGGCAAACCACTCTTGTCTTCAGTAATTGGATTAAAGCATTAAAAATGATTATTTGTTTTTGTATAAACAGATGCTGAAAGTGAATGTAGATACCAAATCATATAAATGGTTAATGATCACTTGTCCAGGGACTATTCAAAATTATGATAGTGTTGAGCAAAGAGACTTATGATGAGCCCCTAAAATTGCAGCCATCACAGTGTCCCCATGGCCACAGGATTATGATCTGGATACTTGGCAACTGGAGTACATTTATGACCATCTCAGCATCCTATGATCATGTGATTGCTATTTACAACCTTGACAGCTGGCTTTTGACAAGCAAAGTCAATGGGGCAGCCTGCATTAGGTCATATCTCCTGCAGTCAGGTGATATCTTACTTAATGACTGCAAATGACTCATTTAGATCCAGCTGTTGTGGCCCGCTAGCAGCCTGTGCAGCTGGTAAGTGATTCAGACAGTGAGGAGGCTGATGTGGTGATTCTCCAGTGGCCTGTGTACCAGAGTCGGACAGTGAGGAAGCTGGAGGGGACTCGGTGCTAGAGGCAAGGATTCAGCCAGGGCCTTCAGAACCTCCAGAGGCTGTCATGAGTGCAGAGGAAGAAGAAAAAGAGGAGAAGCCTGTTCTCAATGCACGCACGCAAAAGGCAGGAATGGTT
>JANHFT010002454.1:347406-364099 GCA_032467955.1 Pseudoxenodon macrops
ATGTAATTGTCTGCCTACAAGCCAGGGGAATCCCATAAAAGAGGGCTCCCCTGGCCCAGTAGGCAGTCCGGATTTTACTCAACTGATGCCAATAAACTGAGAGCTGACTGTTACTCGACTCATGTCTTTACTCCTGCGCGATCTAACAGGTTCACATCATGCTTGCAATATTTTAAGATAGCAATGGAGTCAGAGCAAACAGCAGAATCTTCCCTATCACTCCATGTTCTGAAGTACCCTGGTATGACATCTGTTAGATCAAAAGGTTTTCAAAATCTATTTAGAAAAAGGTGAGATTTGTTTGTATCCAACAGCAGGAATAGTAAAGTCTACCCAATTTTCCCAAGAAAGGGCAGCAAAAGAAAAAATCATGATGTTGGAAGATCCCAGTTAGGTTTGGGGCCCAAATAGATGTGTGGATATAATTAAAGCATCTATAACAAATGGCTATCAATTCTCTTATCCATGCACAATAAGTGGAACCTGTGGTCACCTCTCTTAAGGTTAGCTCTACTACTGAGCTGCTCTTAGTATTAGGAAGCTTTTTCTAATGTACTGTCTTCCTGCTACTTATGTCCATTAAGCCGTACTCTGCATTCAAGTACCTTTCAGGTACTTGAAGAGTGCTTCATGTCTGTCCCACCCCCCGTCCAATTTCTTTTCTTAAACACAATGTATTTTAATGTATGTTTGCTGCCCTTAGTGTCTTAGTATGGGACTGGGATGCAAAAAGGAAACATTAAACTGATTTAGAAACTATATCAGTAGATTCATTTTTCAAATGTTGGTTCAGGCTTCTCCTCTCTTCTCCAGTTGTGCTATCAGACTGAGTCGTATAGTGCTTGTCATTTCTAACAGTTGAATTACAGTTACATCCAGAATGTGGCTGAATGCATGAATAAAAGTAGCGTCACAGACACACACCACTAAGGAAGTATCTAGGAGAGCTCTCATTCCATTTGCTGGAGGGCACGAAGTGATCATGCAGAGTTGATCTTGCTTAAGGGCATAAGCAGGTGTCATGGACAAATTTATGCCCATAGCATAGCAATGAACAAGAAGGAGAGAAGGGACAAACTACAGCATCCATTCCTTATTTCAAATCGTGGACTAAAACACACTTGGTAGGCCAGAGAAATAATTATATTTTCTATTAGTAAATAACCTCTACATTCCAGCTCCGTTTTGTTCAGTTGGAATAGAATATGATTTAAAATAAGGCACTGCAAGTTTCTTTGGAGGCAAAAGAAAGTATAAAAAAAGTAAAACTCAGGCCTAGTAGTCATGAATTTACGCTGAGGTGTACTGAAAGAAAAAAACTGGGGAGAAAGCATAAATATGAATTGCTCATTTGTCAGCAAGCAAAGATGTCTACATGTGGATTCCTTATGTAGAGGAAGATAAGTAGCATTTCAACTTTGCTGGCGATTAAAGAATTCTGGGTTAAACTAGATATCAAAATTAATGCATAGATTTAATGTGCTTGTTTTTTTAAATGTAATGACATCTAGAGGGCAGGGTGGAAGATGCAGGGGTGAACATTTCTGCAAATAAAGAAGATTAGGAAGGGTAATTTAACTCTTAGATTGCCTGCTGATGCCTCAGAAAAATCTATTCTCCAAAATTGTTTGCACTGGAAGGAACTCCTCTGGAGATGCTAAACAAGGAGTACAGCAGCTTTTAAATAGTACAAATAGAAGAGTCCTCCACCAGGAAATGTTTAAAGCCTTCCTGGTTGGGTCCCAATTCAACCTTCTCTTCTCAATCCATTCTCTATCCTTTCTTCCCCCTTTCCCCCTAATTTTCCCTCCGCAAGTATCATAGATCAGGATTGCTCCATGAGCTTTGATCATACTCTGTAAATATTCTAGAATAACATTTTTTTAAAACTTCCCAGGTTTGTTTGTTTATTTATTTATTTACTTATTTACAATACTTGATAACCACTCATCTTACCATAAGGTAACTTTGGGTGGCTTATATAATAAAATATATCTACAGTAATCATAAATAAATTAAAACCAAATATTAAAATCTAAAAACACATGGGGAAAGATGAGATCTGCTTTCAGAGCCAGACTTTAGGCCCTTAAAGAAAGGATAATTTACCAGGTGCTGCTACCAATTACATCACATAGCAATGGCTATCTTGTGATGAACTGCTTGTTTCGGGGTGGATTGGGAAGTGAAGATGCCCAGAAAGAAAAGTTTGCAACGGAATGATGAAATGTCCCCAATAGATATCCTTGTCAATATGTTGATGGGAAATCTTAGTAAATGGGACTTCTGGCTTCAAATAACTACCAGTATTGAACATGAATTTTACAGCTATAAAGTATAGCAGAATTAAACTAGGAGTGTTAATTTCATAGACTGATTGGCTCAGATATTGCACCAACTCTGAGTTCATAATTATATTTGGGTTTTTTTAATTGATACACTATGAATTATATTGTCAAAAAAAAAAAAGCATGAAACCAGAATAGAAACTATTAATTTGATATAGAAGATATTTCATTTAAGTAAATGACCGAGAGTCAGATTGGTGTAGTGGTTAGGGCATCAGTCTACAAACCAGGAGACTATGAGTTTCTGTTTCTGCCTTAGGCACAAAGCCAGCTGAATGACCTTGGGCAAATCATTCTCTCCCAGCAATAGGAAGGAGACAATGGAAAACCACTTTTGAAAAACCTTGCCAAGAAAACAGCAGAGCCTTGTCCAGGCAGTCTCCAAGAATCGGACAGAATTGAATGGAAGAAAAACAAAGATGACTCCCCAGTTCATCCTTTTAAGAATATTCATTGGTTGTTCGCCTCTGCATTAAGTCATTAAGATTGCACTTTAACTGCTCACTGACTAGAATCATTCATCACATAAATTATGTTCATTTAGCCACTGTTTGTTGCATAACCTACAATTGACCTGATTTATATATGATAGGAAGCCACAAACCTTGCTTTTAAAAAAATCACAAAAGCTTGGCATTTGTGTTATATTAAATCAAAAGGAAACAAACACATAGACAAATTTGTGAACTCAGCCAAGCACAGTCATAACTGTTGAGTTTTACTTGTAGAACTAAGGGCCAACATATTTTAATGTCAGCAGCAGAGTGCCAAAATGCGATTACAAAATTGGTGGTGATGCTTACAGTATGTGTCAGAAAAGGGGTATGTGGAAATCGTAGTGCTTCCTATCCTCAAAAAAGTTCAAAAGGTATTCCTTAGCGTTTACTGGGGGTGGGGTAGGGTTTCCAGCAGTGGTGGGATTCAAGTAATTTAACAACCGGGTCTCTGCCTTAATGATTTCTTCCAACAACAAGTTTGCCAAACTGCTCAGAAAATTAACAAATGGTTCTCCCAAACTGGTGCGAACTGGCTGAATCCCACCACTGGTTTCCAGGGGAACATATAATGAAATGTAAATTATTTATCTTACGCATGTGTGATATCAATATACAAGTAAAAAAAACCCACAGAGTTTTCATTGTTTTGGTATCATCATGCTTAGAAATAGATGCCCATCCTTGTTGGTTAAAATACAGACACATATTTAAAAGGTACTTTGGATAATTGTATAAGCTGGGAGGGTAGAAACAAGAATGGCTACAAACTAAAGGACAAACCTTTTTTTTAAAAAAGGGCGGGAGAATCTGAATGAGGTTCATAAGAATGAAGTAATTTGCTTTTGTTTATAATTTTGCTTTACAAAAGAAAATTCAAGAACAAAATTGAGAAATAATTTAACTAAAGGCCAGCTTTCTGAAATAAAGAACGTATGGTCATTGTAAGAATGACTGAAGTATCTTTATCTTTTCTCATTCCTCCAATGTCCATCATCCTGTTCATCTACTTTATGAACATTTTAAGCTATCTGACAGACTGTGATACTGTTATGTTTGCTTTGGATAAAACCTTTGTCATGTCTAGGCCTTCTTTTCTTTTGTTGTTGGTGCCTGGATGCTATTAATTGTAGTAAGGAAGCTATAAGAAGTACTGACATGGTACATAAGGAATTGCTTTCCTTTTAATTACTGTAGTTTGAGCACATGGCTGATTTACTTGTCATATTTTGTACATAAATATCTCGCCTGCCCTGTTTGGAAGAGGTTTGTTTTAAATATACTTGAGGGCAGCATGTGCAAGAACAAAGGTTCACACTGCAGTTTTGCAATCAAGGTAATATGTTTCAATTGACTAAGCAAACTAGTAATAATTTTGATAAAAGAAAGCAATATAACAATATTGCTAGATAACTTCTTCAGAGTATACCAGTGAAAGAAATCTCCTATTTCCACATGCAGTATAGAAAATTGCAACAGATTTATATCTGCCTCAGATTGGTTAAAGTGCAATCCTTTTTAAAAAATCCTAAACTATATGTGTCTTTAGATGCGTGATATCTTTGTATTAAGATGCCAGCAGAGATTTACTTAAAAATTGTATTATGCATTTTCTCCTCCCCCCCGCCCCAAAAAAACATGTAACCCCAGGTTTAAACATAGCAGTTGGCCATACATCATGATACATATGGAACATGTTGGGGAAAAAAGGCACAATTTCTTTTGAGAAGTTCACATTATGGGGCAATCCAACGCTGAAGATGATTGGTAAAAAAGCCTTGGCTGGAATTTATGGAAAGAAGAAGCAAAATGTTTGGACAGAGGTTTACAATGGGAGGGGGTTCAAAAACGTCAAGAAAGCAACTACAACCATGTGATCAAAATCCCACTATTTTATATGTGTGTTGTGCTGCATGAAAAAAAAGAGGTGGGGCTTTGATCACATAGTTGTGGCTGCAATCTTGTCTATTTTGACCTTTCTCCAAGTTTGATTCAGTTTTGGAGCAGCTTATTTCTAATCAGGTAATTAAAAAAACATTTGAATTGCCTAAAATTGCTAAATGATAATATATCCACTTAAGACATATTTTGACTTCATTATTTGAGCCTGGTAACTTATCTGCATCTGGAGTTTGTACATTATTAATGTCATTAGAAAAAGTTGTTGAAATGTTTATAACAATAACACAGAGTTGTGAGCCCAACAAATTTGTATTTACAAATGACAATTGGGGAGATATGGGAAACACTTGAAGAGATATGAGAAACTTGCTTAAATATGGATATGGTCTTGAAATGTTTTAACAAATCAGTGGGATACAGTTTTGAAAAACAAACATTAAAATCACAATATGATGATGAGATTAATTCCATAAAAGTCTCGTTTTTGATTGTAAAATAAGAGTTGAATATAACATCTGTATGTTTTAAGGGTGAGATGTTGAAGGAAATAGAATAATACATTTTGGCTTACTTTATGATTTTAGTTTAATATTTGTCAGATTGTAAAGACAAAGGATAGATAAAGGAAATAAGAGTTAAAGATGCGAATCTGAAGCTAAATTATATTCTAAAAATTATGGAACATGTGGCAACATGAAGAAATTTGAATTTATTGAGAATGGGGAGGCTCTAGTTAAATCCTGATCGAGACAAATATTTATAATTTCTACATATCATATTGGTCATATTTTCTCCATTGCAGAAAGTTTGATCAACATATTTTTGGTTAAAAAATTATTTGTTATTTGAAATAATAATGTGATCTCTTTCTCTCCCCCTGTATTACCAGTATTTGTGGCAAAGTATGATTTGTCTCCTGTTTATTGTTGTTCTTGTTTATTGTTATTGGGGAAAATGTATTTTCATTTAAGTTTCTATTTCATTATTTTTTTATTTTTATCTTGTGATAGATTAAAAACAATAAAAATAATAAAATCCCAAAATATATTATGTTCACAAGTCTATTTCCACAGTTTCCTATCACTCTATAAAACTGGTTTTAGAAGTTGATGTAAGAAGGTTTCGCCTGAATTAACTACAGTCCCAAACACACGTACTTCTGAATAAATCTCATTAGAAACCAGAGGACTTTTTAAAATAATGTCATATAGAAAAGTGCTATTAAATTTTGAATCATTCACGCTGTTCCTCCTTGAGCTGCAAATGCCCCTTCACTGAATGAATGCCTTTTTAGACTGTGTGCGAATTAATTCTTTGTAGAATGAAGAATTCTAGACTGATTTGCAGAATATAGATTGAACCAAAGGTTTTTATAGAAGAGCAGGCAGAGCTGGATGGTGGAGTAAGGCACGTCATCAGCTTAGAGTCTTTCTGTCCAGCCCTCCCCTTTGAATTTGTTGACCCTTATCTAGCACCAATTTAGTGCTGACTGTCAGTTGATCAGATTTTCATGCATAGGCTTCAATAAATTGTTTATGTTGCAACCTACATGAATGATCCTGTTTCTTTGCACGTGATAGATTTTAATAAATCTACCATAATTTCTAGAAATAGAGCTGTAAAGCAGGAAATCTCTCAATGTTTTCTTCGATCAGACCTTTATCAGAAGGGAGCAATCATTTCAGGTATGTGTGACTCACAAGATGGCTGCTATGCAGGGGTGGGTTCTAATTTACCTTGCCGGCAGTTCGCTACCTCCTGCGTTTTGTGGGTGCGCCTCGCAAGCATGAGCATGCACCCTGTGTGTGTGCGCATGTGCAGTAGAAAAAAGTCCCAAAAATAATAATAAAAAAGGCCGAAAACTTGATGGCGGCACATGTGCAGTGCCAGAAATTCGGCTTCTGTGCATGCGCAGAAGAAAAAATATCCGAATTTTAAAAAAAAATTCCCAAAAAAAGATGTTGGTGCCCATGGAGCAACAGAACTGGGTCTGTGACGTCACCAGTGGCCTACTACCTACTTGGTAGAAACAGTCCGAACCAGTAGGAACCCATCTCTGCTGCTATGAAGAGACTTGCACATTCACATGGTGGCTGCCATGATGGGCATGGACAGTCATAATATACTCATTTAGAAAAATATAAACTGGTGAGGTTTTCCTGCATCACACTTTTAGGTTCCCAACTTCTTTCTATCATCTTAGCATACCTTATTTTTTTGTTTTTACCCGTGAGATAGGCAGGTTTGAAATAAAGGATTAAAATGCTTACTTTTTTAGAATACCTATTCATAGCCTATGATGATATGAAGTACAGTTTACATTAGAGCCTGGAATATTTCTCTTTAGGGTCTCCCTTCCCTAATACTCAAACAAACACATTCACATAATAAATGATTAGTGAAAATAAACAGGAGATAGTTTGTGACATATTTTGCAGGTTGCTATCTTACATCTGCCTAAATGTGACTTAAGATAAGATACACCCTTTTAGCTTTACCCTTCCCCCCCTCCCATGCTAATTACTGCAAACATCTGTTGGGTTGTTATATAGATTGCCATAAATAGTGTATGTTGAATAGTCGAAAGCACTGTGTAAACCCTAAGTTCAATTATTTGCCATAGTCATGTACTGGCTATAAACTAAGAAATGTTTTAAGGGCTTTAAAATGTCTCCCCCCTTTTACATGGCTAGATGTAAAATGTCATGCTCTGACTTCTCCGCACTGCCTTGTTGCTCCAACCACTATTTTTTGAGGTCAAAAACAGATGGCACCAGCTTTTGCTAACTTCCTTCCCATTGTAAGTTTGACTTCCAGGTGAATTTTCCTTTCTGTGCTTTAAAAGACAGTCTTTTCTTCTTATGTCCATTTGAGCTGCATCACTTTAGTGCCTTATTGGCTACACCCTGCTGTTCATTTAGCTGCTTCACAAACAAAGAAATACCTCTTCCCTTGAGACAACTGTTGCCCTCTTCTCTAAGAGTTTCTAAGATTTTTTTCTTTCCGTCACTTTGAAGTACCACAAGGGTTAAGAGCTTTGCCGAAGATGTTAAAAAGCACCTGAATCAAAACCCAGCAGAATTTGTTTTTAATTACTATTTTCTTTTCCTCAGTTAGCTTTTTTCCCTATCTACCTGAGAAATGTTTTAAAAAAGATTTTGAGCTTTAGATCCTTTTCATCTCCCTGATAAATATTATTACATCCTGAATGTAACACACTATGCATACATCTGCACAGAGTTACCTCCAATTGCGAGATGGGTGGCATATAAATGTAACAAACAAACAAACAAACAAAATGTGTGGATAAGCCCTAATTTTTTTCTAAAAAAATAAATCTCAGCCTAGAAGTAGATAGCATTTTACTGTGGAAAATGAGTTGAAGGTGCATTCCCTCTGCTGTGCAGTAGCAAAACTACAGAGAAAGGTCTAGCAAAAAAATATAGAGCAGAAAGCAAACAGGGAAGCAGTGCCTAAGCCACAAATACAAGAAAAGACTTTCGAAAGTAGAAAAGGGAAAAAAAGTCATCTAGGAGTCAACAGTGATTTGAAAGTATATATACAAAAACTTCCTTCCTTCGTTTCCTGTCCTTCAAAAATGGTTGCTGATCTCTAATGGAAATATATATACCTGGGCACCTGGAGATAGATCTTAGAAATAAAAACTGGAAAAGGCACAGCTTGAATATTGTTCACATTCCCCATAGTTTGTTCTGCTTCTCACCATCTTGGCATCTTCTAAGTAGGTCAAAAGCTGAGGCTATTTTGTAAAACTTTTGATGGCCTAATAAATGTGCACATTCAGATAATTCTGAATTTCAGATGACTCCATCCCCAGTGGGGAAGATTAAACATAACAAAATGTTAATATTATTTACCTCCAGTATTATGTAACAAGTTTCACTCAGTAATCAGGACATGGAAACAATCACCAATGAATCAAAAACACCTGATAAATCTTTATTGAGGGAAGTTGAGAAGCCAAAATTAAATAATTCTGGTGTCTGCTGTGTTTCAAAGGCAAGTTCTTTTTTTTGGAAACATTTTTTTTATTTCTCATACATATACACAAACATACAGTCTCTTAACTGTTAGTAATCATATACCTTATCTTTTAGCATTCATATTAATTTATTACTCATCCTAAAATTAAAACATATAGTCGAGGTTGCTCTTCTACCATTCCATAACCCCTTCTTATTCCACAACAACCCTTCCAATCTAAAGGCAAGTTTTGAATGTGAAAACACTATTTGAATTTCTTGCATCTCTTTTCTGCCATATATAATGGCATGTCTGTCGCCCTCTTTTGTTCAGGAGGGCTAGTTTCCATCTGTCCCACTTTTTCAGTGGTTGATTTGCTATCACATTGTTTTTCACAGACTCTGGGGAACTAACTCTTACACTAGATTTTCTAAAACAACCATCTCACTTAAATTATTTAGAGAAAAACTATTATCCTTTACGACCAAGCATTTCTATGGGTTTTAGATATATTTTCATCATAGCCAATATAGCTACAATTGCTTTTGACAAAGCTCACAATTCTAACCGTTGTCCTATAGGGACTACTGTATAGAATCATATTCAGTCATTCTGAAGAAGAAAAAAGTAGATTCCCAAGGCATCAGGGTTATGCCTTATAATTACTATGATGATTGTTCTTTATTTGAGAAAAATGCATGCTTTTCAGATGAGAGGAAATGTAGGACAGAATGATTTTGTTTAAAATTACAATGCAACTCATTCACAGCATTAGACTGAAATTAGTATCTCCCACTCTAGTCGACAGCTCTTGAATTTCTTGTTGCTTCAAATCCAAGTTTCAGCCAGGTCTAACCTTATTTAGCAGTGGTAGTGCAGTGGTTAGAATGCAATATTACAGGCTAATTCTGCTGACTGCCAGCAGTTTGGCAGTTTGATTGCCACTGGCTCAAGGTTGACTCAGCCTTCCATCCTTCCAAGGTTGGTAAAATCAGGAGCCAGATTTTTGGGGTCCTGACTCTGTAAACCACTTAGAGAAGGTTGTAAAGCCCTTGAAGCGGTATATAAGTTTAAGTGCTATTGCTTTTTATTTTTTTTATTTTTGAGATCAGCCATAGCTATAGTAAATCTTGTCCTACTTATTGCATCCTCCCCAATTTGCATAATTTTAGATGTACTGTACTACAACTTTGGTAGGAGAGTGATGTTTGCTCAGTTGTAGACGATTTCACACCTCAGACAGAATTCTAATGAGCCCACATGCATCTTCCCCAAGAAGACCAGCAATCAACTTAGTGATGAGTAGACACTAAGGAAGATTGCCTTGATGGAGATATGCAAGCTCCATTATCAAAGGGAAATATATCTTAAGTCCACGACCAACAGAAAAATATATGGATGAGGCTCAGGCAGACATCTCCTTAATTCATTGACATATAAGAAGGGGGGTGGGGTTGTAGTTACAACATAACCAGACTTGTAAGATTCTGTTATTATAGCCATTCTCAATAAAGTGGAACTTTATTGAGTCCCCACGGAACTGATTTCCAGGTCAACTCTACCTGGTGGGCCTGACATGATGCTACTATATCCAAGTGATTTCAAATGCCAATGTCCACTGGAGGATGTCGAATGAGCATTCATCATAGTGGCTGACTCAACATTAAGGCTTCAATGATTGTTACAGTTTATTCAAGGAGCTATTAGTTTCACCTACCGCTTTGTTTAGGGCCGCTTATTAAGTAGAGGGATTGCATCAATTTATCCCAGTACCTTTAAAAAAAAGTGTACAGCATATGAACAAAAAAGTTCTTTCACGAGTTTAATATCAGCATTCCTTTATTTACTTTGGAAATGGGAATTGCAGAATGGGGGTGGGGGAAGGAGTCCTACTCTGCATTTTTCTCCTGCTTGGTGCATCAAAGTTAAAAATCAAATCAATACCATCTCAGTATTAGATGGTGGTGACAGCATGTGGACATCAGTGCTGTAATTAAAAAGCCATTCCGCTCAGTTGGTAAAATGTAATTTTAGCTGTAGTCACTAGCTGTTTCCAAGCAATCTATTTACCCCCAAAATATCCTGAGGCTTGGACTGAAGAGTGTGAAATGATTGAATTTTAGTTATGCCCATACATAACAAATTTTAATTATAACTCAAGACTGTAAAAAAAAAAAGTTCTAATAATATTACATTGAAGTTCCCCTGCTAACTGGCACCCATGATTGGGAAGGAGGCAGAAAATCTATCCATTCTTCTTTTTAGACATTAGGGATTTTTCCCCCCAGCCAAAAATAAAATAAAAAATGACTTCTCCTAGAATATAAGGTTAAAAATAAACTTTATTCATAATCAGGATTAGTAACAACAACGTTTGCTAGATGACAAAAACTTTTTATCCACTTTCAAAATATTTATTTTTACTACCAGCATTTTTGCCTTAAAGTTTTCTAGTGTTTCTTTTTGTTCATTTCTGACTACTATTGTGACCTCCAGCATAAATTATTTCCCATCAATATTTAATTGCCGATTTCATGTTTTTGTGATATTAGACAACATGGCTAATATATTCCTAACAGAGCAGTTGTATGTAGTGATACTATTTCTAAAGTTCTTGCCAGGTGAAGAAAATTTGTAATAATGAGGGTCTGGATCAAAGGGTTAAGTATTGATCAGAGTGGTCAGGTGCATAATTGAGAAATATCATATACAACAAGTATTTTCTTAGTTATAAATAAATGTTTAATGTAAGAAATTGTGGTTAGGACATGGGTTATAAAACTTATGGTGTCTTAGTTTTCCAGAAAATCTTTTCCTTTCCTTCCTTCCTCCAACTCCTTCCACACTGTCTCTTCCATACAAAATGAAGCCCTGTTTGCATGGTATCCTTAACTGAGTCAGGAGTGTGGTGCAAAGTCCCAAACTGAGAAAATTGACTGAGTCCAGAGGAAGTTACATTTATTCTGTGTTTGAATTTATATTAACTCCATGTCTCCTTGTCAATTTATCCAAAGCGTTCACTGTTCCAATATTCATAACTGAGACCTTGCCATGCTATTTTGCTACTTCTAATTCAAATCTGAACTTAAAATATATTGTTCAGCATCAAAGTGCTTTTCTCGGATTTTCAAGTGTTGATAGCTGAAGCTATTACAAATGATATTTATTTATTTATTTTCCTAAAGGGGACCAAGAACATAAACACAAACCTCCACTTCAGAGATTAAACTTGTGTTAACTTTGTATTTTGCTAGGCAAAATTTGCAACTCATGGGATTGCAAGGGAACACTCATGAAAACCTTACTCCTTCACCTTTCCTAATGTTGAATGTACCAATTGATTATGCATACAACAATATCAAATACTGTTACTACTGTGTTTATCTCCACCCAGGTCCAGAGACTTTCTTAACACATGAAGAAGGTAGGTTGCAAATGATGTGAAGGACTAGGCTGTTTGTCATCATCAGGTTTCCAAAAAAAGTTGCTTACTACAAAGCCATTCATTCTCTGTATTTCCAGCTTCTCAGCTTATAATGCAGTTGCGCAGATCTGCAATGCATATTCATTTTTTTTTGTCGGCACTGAAAAAATAGCTCAGATGACCATTTGAAGATCAAGATATGATGCTGTTGATTAAATGACAAATGACACATGACATCAATTCTTATTAGAGATTCTCAAGGCAAGCAGTAACATAAGCAGATTTGCATGGCCTCTGTGAAATATCCATCCTGCCCATATCTCAAAATGATACAGTAATTGTAAGTCAAGATTTCAGACAAAGCTCAGCTGAGCTGTGCATTTAGCTGTCAATCAAGAAGGATTTTTTTAGACAATGTCTGTGATAGTGATCATGTTTTTCCCCCCACCTTATATTTTACACTAAACATTCATAACCTATCCCATGAGTTTACTAAGTAAACAGCTGAGTTATCAGTTCAGCTGCTTGCACCATCATACCAGAAACAATAGCAAATTTTTACAATGGCATTGATTTCCCAGATCTTCAAAAGGCCTAGTATCTTTGATGCATTGATTAAAGAAAAAAAAAGAATAAAGAAAGGCAAATATCTTAGAACTGTACCTTGAAAAAGAACTGGATATAGAAACAAGGGTTGATCTTATTGTATGTAGTGAAAAATTCCTTATGTCTGACTACCTTACATTGCTATGGAGTATTCTATAGTACTGACATCTTAGATTAAGACTTTCATGTACTAATCAGATCTCCTCCATGTTTAGTCTAAATAAATGTAAGAAGGACAAAGTTGTATCAAAGGACTTGATCTAGATCACAAGTCTATAGCAATCATCACACCAACGTCTGGTTTAGTGAAGGGGAAAAAAGTTACAATACGATACATCACGTGACACCTCCATGACGATGCAAGTTTGACACCCCTGATCTAGATTCTTGATGTTATTTCTATAGGCCATCTTGATTTCTTCAATTTTCAGTTGTGCCTTCCATTGTGCCATTGATCTTTGCAGAAATCCTTTAATGTTTCTACTGACTCCTGTTATTTCTAGGCATTTGTTTATCCAATCATGTGGCAGGGAGTAGAATGCCTTCTTTTAATCAATCCAAGATACATTAAGTTGATCTTCCTTCTATTGCAGTTTCCCCAGATCATCTTGTCAATTAGGATCTGATCTTTAGTTCAGCTGCTGTTTGGGCAGTTTCCTTTCTGCTCAGGTGGACAGAGTTTGTTTTCAACCAGATGTTGAACTGCATTGGAAGTAATTGGTCTCTTAATTGCCTGGTGCTGCCCCTTTTTCTGGCTCTTTCATTATCAGATAGATTTTACTGGATGTCAACTAATCTTCAATTTCACCTCCTTGTAGTATGTTGTTAAACTGCTTGGCAATGAATGGGTGTAGACCAGTCACATATTTCAACCAAAAATCATCAACTTAAGTTTTAGTGGGACTGATCAGTCCTTGCTCTTTTATCTACATTCTGCTATTATTGCAATTTATTTCATTTCAGATTCTTTTTTTTATTCTTATCCACCTTCTTTATCAAAAGCTGCATTCTTATATTCCTTTGGGTTGTCTCCTAGCTGTGTCCAGAACTGCACTGTTCCTTCTTTGTTATTTCTGATTCTGTTTGTTGTTGTTTTTAGCAGAACTGGTGTATTTTTTCAAGTATGCTCTTCTTGTTGGACTTGATTTGTAAAAACAGATCATCATTTCTTTGTTTTTAATCTTTGTAAACACCTTTTCTTCCAGTAGTTCTGCCATTGCTGGCCCTGCTAGCTCAAAGTCCTTAATTGTGTAGCCAGAAAATTTGTCACCAGCTGTCCACGTACTCCAGCACCTAACATCTGGAATGACTTATCCAGTATGGTTTTGTGTAAATTACATCTTGCCACATTGTTTATGGGAGGGACACTATATGAGATATTATCTCACTGAGATATTATTATTACTAATCCAGTTATCAGATTGGCAGATCGAATCTCACGAGGTTCAAGGTTGACTCAGCCTTCCATCCTTCCGAGGTGGGTAAAATGAGGACCCAGATTTGATGGGGGCATGAAACTGTAAAACCGCTTAGAGAGGGCTGTAAAAAGCACTGTGAAGTGGTATATACTGTAACTCTAAGTGCTATTGCTATCAACTACCAAGGTCATTTTATTTTCAGTACGAGGCCCCTCATTAGCAAAGAGAAGAATTTTATCTGAATGGAAAGACACTTTTTCCCAAAAAATGTAAAGGAATGAATTCAAGTTATGTTTGTTGTTATGTTTGAAATTTCTATAGGGTGAAAATAAAAAATTGGAGCAATATATTTTTTAAATCTTTTCCAGGTTTACTTATATGTTTAAGGATTAAATTAATCTTATCTTTTATGTATCTTTATTTTTTGTTTATTCTAGTTTCCATACTTTCAGTCTTTAGCACTAGAATATATGCAGATGTTGGCTGTGCAGTCATTTCTTATAATTTTGTGTGTGTTAAACTTCATTAGTAAAAATAATAAAAGGGTCATCTTCTGGAGATGGGCAGCAAATAAATTTAATAAATACATCCCCTCATCTGTAGCTTTTTTTCCTTTCATTACTTTATTTCTTTGTAAATTCTGCCCTGCTGATATTTCTCCTTTTGTGCCTTGTATGTCTTTTTAGCTCAATAAATATTCAGAGTGGCCTATTAAGACATAGAATTAAAAGAAAATCTCCAGGCACATGGAAGATGCTTCCTCAATGAAAAAGGATATAGTTGAATTTGCTAGGCCAGGGCAGGGACAAAGTACCTTCTGGATGCTTTGAACTTCAATTCCCAGTGGTACCGTCTAGCATAGCCAATTGCAATGATTTGTGAGATGGGTATTATAAAACATCTGGAAGACACTAGATTGCCTTCTTCTGATCGAGTCAGCCAAGAATAGTAGGTTCTGATAAGCTTCCATTTTGCAACATTTCAGATCCAGATTTCTGGAATATTTCGAGCATGGGCTAAAGAATTGGAATCTCCAATAATTCCCTATCAATGGATTTATGCTCTTTAAAATGTAAAAATAGTAACAACAGACACTATTAAGGTTGAAGCTGATTGATTAAAATATTGTATTTAGGATGGACTGGACTCTCCAAAGAATGTATTTGAAAGGGTGGACATCAGATTTTTTTATATTTTGCCCTGATTATATTATAGTAGTGTATTCAGTAGTAAACCAATGATTGTAACTAATTATAAAATTTACTGTAAGGTAGATTTTCCCCCTCTTTTCCTTTCCTTTCTTAGTTTAGTGTGTGGTCTCTTTTCCAATTTTATTTCTTTAATGTTATTTTGTTAAATTTGTATGTTAAGAATACAAATTTAAATACAACTTTTTAAAAATGGTGACCTATATATGAGGTAGGACAGATATTTTGAGAACACTATGACCAATCTTTGAAGCAGTTATGCCTTTCAAGCATTCTTCATATCAATGCATTTTTATTTCACCACTGTGATGTGAATGATTTGATTTGTTTTCAGAAAGAAGCTCTCAAATATCCACTAGGTGGAATGTTTGCTTCTCCAGGGCAAACCAACACACAATAGTTGGTTGATAGAAAGTTAGAAAATTATTATCCATATTCTTCCAATGTTATACAGCACTTATATTCGTGCTTGTCAAAAATAATATACAGAGTTAGTTGCTTTGTCCACATCATATTTGAAGAAGCTTATTTTTAACTGGAAGGATGACAGTCATAACTAGACCAAAAGCAGACATATCTCTCCTTCCTCCCTTTGCTTAAAATAAGCCACAAATCAGAGTTGAAACAATGTGATACCATAGATAAGTTAGGCAGTTCAGTAAATAACAGATGCTTCTGAAGAATGGAATGGTTGTAGGTTAAGAGTACGGAAGCCGCTACCTCTTAAAGCTTTATTAAACTGTAATTTCAAAAGCTCAAGGACAGCATCGACTCAGAATAGGTTTCACATAAAGGAAGTGTGACTAAATTGGCAGGCTCATGGGACTGAGGCAGAACATTTCCCTTCCAGATCACTGGGCTGAAACTGACTAACTACACATTGAAACTATTTAACTCCTGCTCAGTGGCTGTAGTAGTTTGTCTGTTACACTTCATTTAAGAGTGATCCGTGTTTATTTCACATGTAAGCCTAAGTACGCTTAAATCCATTGCAACTGCATGGGCATGTTTACTCTGGAAGATAAATGAGGCTTTTCCAAATTACTGAAGTCCCACAAAACCCATTGGCAGTCAATTTGGCTACAGAAAGAAAAATCGGACTGTAAAATGATGTGGCACTGTTTCTTCTACAGTACCACATTCAAACTATAGCTAAAAGCTATGATCTGTATGCTGCAGAATCAATGTATAACTTACTTGAAATTATGATACATTATCTTAGTTCTCTGTAAAACATCCTTCCTGTCTGTCTGTCTGTCTGTCTGTCTGTCTGTCTGTCTGTCCGTCCATCCCACCCTCCATCCCTCCC
>JANHFT010002454.1:391550-403894 GCA_032467955.1 Pseudoxenodon macrops
GTTCAAATCCCTAGTACCACATAATGGGGTGAGCTCCTGTTACTTGTCCCAGCTTCTGCCAACCTAGCAGTTTGAAAGTACGTAAAATCAAAAGTAGAAAAATAGGGACCACCTTTGGTGGGAAGATAACAGTGTCCATGTGCCTTTGGCGTTTAGTCATGCGGGCCACATGACCACAGAGATGTCTTCAGGCAGCGCTGGCTTTTTGGCTTTGAAATGGAGATGAGCACTGCCCCTAGAGTCAGAAACAACTAGCACATATGTGCAAGGGCAACCTTTACCTTTACATTTATCACACAGAAACACACTTATTCATATTTACCAACTTACAGAACATTAGATATATTGATCAGAGTGATTGGAAATGAAGGAAAGTAGCTTGGTATCCTTCTCAACCATCTAACATCTGAATATAGGTAACCTAGGGACTACCAGTTGCTCAAATATAGTATCTCATTGAATGCAGTAGCTCTTCTAGAGTATTCTTATACCAAAAAGAATGGATGGATAGATGGATAAACATGGTAGAAGATAGATTGATAACAGTTGCAAATATTCTAATCTACTAGATCTATCCAACCTGAAGGATCTATAACTGCTAGATACTAGCATAGAGTTAAAGTTTTGGTGTCTCTGTGCTGTTATTTAGTGGTCAGCTTTTTTTGGATACAATTCAGAATAGCACATAGTGCTTCTTCCTCATATCTACCCTTCCCCAAAGAAGAACTCTGTAAGGTGGGACTGAGTTTAGAAAGAGAGTCACCAGCTGGCGTTTATATCTAAGAGAGGACTAAAACTCATGATCGCTCAGTTTCTAGTCCAGCACCTTAAATTCTCTATAACTCTGATCTTATAGTAGCCTCCCCTTGCCTTTTTTTTTTTTTTTTGCTTCAAGTCAGGATTGACTGCGAGGAACTGTCTGAACTAGTCTTTTATTACAAAAGTTAAAAACTGACCTATTTTATGAAATTGTTTATCTGTCTGTTTATATATGTATCTGCCTATCTGCCTATCTTCCACTCAATCACCTTGTGCAGGCCTGACAGGGGTTTTGGGTTAGTGTTGACTTCTGGTGACTGCCTGAACAAGTCCTTGCAGTTTTCTTAACAAGATTTTGGAAGTGGTTTGCCATTGCTTCCTTCCTAGGGCTGAGAAAGAGTGACCAGCCCCTGGTAACCCACCTGGTGTCATGCCTAAGGAGCAACTCGAAAGCACAGTCTCCTGGTTTCTAGCCTGGTGTATTAATCATTATACCAAAATGGTTATCATTTATGGTAGCCCTTGTGACACGTATTTTTAATTTCCTATGGCAGAATTTTGTTCCAATTTTAGGAAGCGCAAAGCCAGGGGAAAAAAAGCTAAGACTTGAAACATTAATCTATCAGACAACGCTGCAGCTCTTTTAAACTAGCACACAGTCTTCATGGATTAATAATAATAACAATTGTGAAATTCCAAGTTTTACTAAAACTCTTCTTTAACTAAGATTCTAAGAAATATGGTAACTCTATATTTTGTTGTGGGCTACAAGAAGAAAAAAAACAGAATTAGAAGAAGACAGATAATTACTACAAATGTAGACAGATACTTTCTGCACATAGTTTCTTTTTCTAAAGGTGATTTGGAACAGCTGGATCAGTGTTTTATCAGCATCAGGAATGTGAGAAAAATATTTTATAAAAGCCCATCACTTGGAGGCACAAAATAGAATTATGAAGACCAACTGCAAATCCCACCATGTACTGTCCTGTTGTCATCCAGGGTTCTGCTATTCAATCTTATTTACAATGCCAGAATAAAGGAAGGAAACCTTAGAAAGGTTTCATGCAAAGGAAGGGAAGGCCAAACATCTTTACTTGAAAGGTACTCTAAAAAAGATCTAGAGGACTTAGTTCCAGGTAGACTTAGTAAACACCTGTATTTACCCAGTAAATACAGATAGCATTAAGAAGCACTTCACTATTTCTCAGCACATATGTTCATTTTCACATCATTTCAGGTGCTGAAATAAGACTATGTTTGGGTTGACGGTGGGGAGGTCAAACAAAGCTAGAACCCCATGGGGGTGCTGATGTGGCTTTGTGCCAAATCTATACAGTGCTTTATGAGAAATAATTCATGGGCAGCAGAGTCATGGCATCACCTGCAGAGAATAAGGGCTCGTATAGATGATGAGCTACAATGTGGACCATTTCCCTTTCTTAGACATATTATGCAAATTGTCTCCTCCAGATGCCACTTCCTTCTTACAGGATGGAAAAAAAGAGGCTCAGTTACAGCAGACAAGGCTAGATCTAGCCATTTCCCAGATAATGGAAAGCAGTTGGTGACTGCTTTTATTATTCCACCATTGACTTCCTTTAGCTTCCTGATGCACGAACCTGTCATTTAGAGTACTTTCTCCCCTTCTGATAATTATTTGTTAGAAGTCTCATTCACTATCTCTTTCTTTGTAGCTTTCCACAACTCTCCTACTCTCCCTCTCTCTATGTTAATCCTCATTTACAGCAATTAATCTTGAAGAATAGCCCTATAGCAATCAGCTGGTATTTCTCATGCGAAGAAGCGCTCATCAGTGTGGGTAAGGAAATGAGCTGCTTTCAGAATGAATTTGGTGACACTCAAAGAATCAGTTGACTCCCAGGCGGTGATTTAGAAAGATGGGTAGCCTGTTCTGATTGTCCCATACTCCAAGTATTCCTCATCAACTGGGTTTCCTTTTAGGATTCTTTCCATCTTTGCATATCATAAGGATTCAGAATCGAACCTCCAATTTCCCAGGTATTTTCTTCTCTGTTGAAAGAGGCCGATATAAACTTGTGATAGGAGGGGAATGTAAACCCCTGATTGTGTTTATATGTTTGTATTTTATTTGATTGTGTGTATGTCTTATTTTATAAAATAAAAATCTTTAAAAAAAAAAAGAAAGAGGCTTTTGATTCTCTATTTCATTTTGAGGGGACTTTGACATTCCTTTGGGGTTGAGTTTTTGAGCTCATTTTGCGAGGTGCTAGGAGTATTGAGGTTCCTCCACTGCATTTCTCTCTATCACACTTCTAAGTTTGAAAAAAGGCCCCTAGGGGAGGTCCTTTATGATATCTTCCCTTGTGACTTCATAGAAGTGTGAGGAACAAGAGACAACTTTGAGTGTTGGAGAAATATTGTGACAAAGAGCATTTATAGAAACAACCCTTGACTATTTTATAAACAAGGAAAGAAACCATGAAAATTTCACAAACGTTTGCTTCACTATTGAAAAAAAAAGTACTTTATATTGTGTAAGAATTAACAGAGTCAATATGGTGTTGTGGTTAAGACATCAAGCTAGAAACTGGGAGACCATAGGTTCAAGTCTCACTTTGGGTAGAAAGTTGGGTGGGTGACCTTGGGGACAGTCTTAGCCCTAGGAATCAGGCAGTGGCAAACCACTTCTGGAAAACTTTGCAAAACTAACCAAACTGTAGGAACTAGTCCAGTTAGTTACCAAGAATCAACACTGACTCAAAGGCATCAATTAACAACAAGAAGTTAAAATTAAATGAGATGTTCTTTGGCACAGCATTAATTCATTTTTAGTTTTCCTCATTGTATTATACATTCATTCTGATTATTCATAGGTCCCCATTTTTAATCATGGTATGTACTATATTTCTGCTTGCATATTATTAAGCTCTATTGTGAATTGCAACATAGAAGATCAGAACAAGGTTAACTTGAAATTTTTATGTATGTACTTTCCTGAGGGTCAGTGGTAGTATTTTAAAGATCTATTAGCTGACTATCTTAGTTCCTTAGGCTATTCCTCATAATGTGTACTTTTAAAACTTGTTTTCTTCTTTTTCTTTTTGATAGAAGGCTGGCTTCATCTAAAAACAGATACAAAGCATGCATTCCTAACCTGGGGTTCAGTGATTATTTCCTCTTTGTCAAGCCTAGCACTCACTAATCCTAATATGTTTGTTCCCAAATCATCATTTATCTGTATCATTTCTACCACTGACCTCTTAGCCCATTGTACAAAGATTACTTGCAGTTATAGCTTAGTTTTAATAGATGACTTTCAACTATTCTAAAGTTATTTCTGCCGCTTATCTTATTGTTCTTCACCTATATGGGAAAGAAGTTTCCTTAGAGAGGCATACACAGATTCCACATCCTTGCAAATTAGAAGGTAATGTCTTCCTTAAAAAACAAACAAACAGAAAAATGTCTATTATTTCATGCATCAGGGAAGGGAATGGCCATGAGTTCAAAAAGTGACCATGATGGTGTTATCAAAACTCCACCTGTTCTTTTTTTAAAAAGAGGTTTAAGCACACACTCCATATTGACTTAAAAACAACAACAACCCTAGAGACCGTGTTTACCTCTGCCTGCCTTCCAGTGGGTAGGCAAGCCTTAATTGTCAGAAAGAGTTGTAAAGTGCACAGCTTTATATAAACTGTGAATGAGATTAGTTGTAGTCCATGATAACAAGAAGAGAGAGAGAGAGAGAGAGAGAGAGAGAGAGAGAGAGAGAGAGAGAGAGAGAGAGAGAGAGAGAGAGAGAGAGAGAGCAAAATAATTGTGTGGACTTGGATTACAAAAAGATTTAGATAATCAAAATGCTTTTTTCTTCCCAAGAAAGTTTTCTAACACACCAGAAGAACGAGATCTTCACTGTCTCCATTCCCCAACAATCACCTTGATGATGGCAGTGAACCTTTGGCCTATTCCTAATTGAAATACACCCAAATATATTTAGAAAGAAGTGAAATTATGCCCTACTGTGCTTCTCTGCTGGTCTTCTACAGAAATGAGAGCATAAGCGCTTGTCAGTAGAGATCAGTTTTTATAAAGATGACGAATTTCCCCCCCTCCCTTTTCTTTCCATGGGGAAAGCTTCTGAGAAAGAGCACACAGTATTACTTGCTCTCATCCACTGTTCATCACTGCCTGGAGTGATCTCTTTGGATAATGGCAGGATTCCTTTCAGACAGTCAGAGAGTGGAACGAGGAGGCATCTTTGTCTGTATGCTCCCAAGTCACTTTGCTGCTGAACAGGTTTTGACACTCTCCGGCTTCCTGAAGTTCTCAGAGGCCATTGATTTCAGCAAGAATTGTTTGCCACACAGAATGCCATCTGAGGGAAAATGGAAGGGAGGGAAGTGTCATTTCTCCCACCCGCCTCCCGCCCTCCTTTGCATCCTGAAAGGAAAGATTGTGAATTGATTGTTCTCAAATTGCTGGCAATTTAGTAGGCAATTTTCTATAAAAGTGTTAAATACCTTTAAAAAAAAGAAAAAGAAAGGAATTGAACACAAGCATTAAGGAAAAGGCATGTATATTTCAATAAATAAATTACAGTTATTTACTTGTTTCCTTTCTTCCTGGTAGTAAAGATCTGTTCAGAGAGTTCTCATCTGAAGCAAATCGTTTGCTTGCTCCTGGTTTCTGACTTGCCAGTGTTGTGATGGCAGTGCAGTACTTCTCAGTGCAAGATTTATCACCAATATCCTTTCCTGGCTTCGGCAGGGAAACCAGTTGAAGACTTGGGGCCAACCATTGTTTCTCAATCCCTGAAAGGAGGCAAGAGCAAACCATTTCCAAAAATATTGCCTAGTCAATTCCATGGATTTATTATGTATTATTATTATTTTCATTGTTGTTGTTATTATTATTATTATTGTATGTCCTTGTTACAGTAGTCAGGAGACCACAATGCACTTGTGCACTTCTCACAGGAGGCTGAGCTGGCTTCGCACCACAGACAAAGACAAGCCAATCTTCCTGTAGCATCATCCAAAATCCCCTTCCTTCTTGGAGCTGCCTCACAAGTGGGTGCTGCAACCGGAAAGGTTCAGAGCTGTCAGGAATTTGACTTTCTGCACAGAGCACCAACTCGTCTAACCACCGAAGTGATACCTATCTACCTACTTGCATAGAACATGCTTTCAAACTGTTAGGGGGAATAGATGTTGAGGCGAGTGACAGGACTTCATCCTTCCATGCAGTGCTAGATCTTGAACCGCCAGAGCTGAGAATATCTCCAGCGTCATTAAGCCACTGAACTATTGCACCTCTGTACTGATGGATTTAAAGGGGGGGGGGAAAGTCCCAACAAATCAAACAAAATCCTATGATCGGATCCTTCTGTTTTTGGTTTAACGTTAAACTGTATTAAAGAAGCTAATCATGCTTGGCATGCACGCTGTCTCTCATATACGTATCTGTGTATGTGTGAATATAGAAAGTTACCAAGCTGAATTAATAATGGAATTAGTTATATGGGGAATGGTATAAAGGGAGACACAACTAGAAACAACACAGATGTTGTTAACTTAACCATGGTTTATTGAATTAACTTACATTGCTGGGTTTGCATTATATACCAACAGAGCCCATTTGATGTAGTGGTCAAAGCACCAGTCTAGAAACTAAGAGATTAGGAAGGGGGGATCATGGGCAGTATCCCCAGATCATGAATTGTGACCTACAAAGCACTCAGATTATTCCCCTAGGATAGAAGTAGGCATTGTAAGCTTTTATGTGGCACAATAAATCCATTGCCACCCTTAAATTGTTATACCCTCTAAAAATATCAACCTGACTCTTTCTAGTAATGTCAATATATCTAAAGACAACACCCTCTGTCTGAAAATAATTGTATGAAAAAGTGACTAAATATAAAACAATTGTACTCATGTTCATTATAGAATTGAATAAATGACTTTGGGAGGGGGGGAGGTTAAGATAATATTTTTTAGCAGAGTGAAAATAAAGTAATTTATGTTTCCTAAAAATCCTTGCAGCTGCATTCCTTTGTTCAAAAGGTATGTGTAATATAGTTCCGTCATTTTTTTTCCTTAAAAGATCCAGTCAACATTAAGATACAATTTGAAGATTATGGATATATTGGTATCTAAATGAAGGGAGGTTTACAAATTATTGTTATGATTAAAAATAACACCCACCTCGCCCTCTAATAGCTACCCACGAACAAAATTGTTTTGTCATTAAGGACAAAATAAGGCTTGAGAAAACTTTCAATTCTTCCTGTATTTGGATCACTGTGCTTAGACTTTTAGCAAGGATTCCCAAGTATAATTGCTTTGGTCTGGTAGATAAACCCCAATAGGAAAGTGATCTGTGGCTGCTTTCAGTACTATCAACTGCTTCCTCCTCTGATTCTGGGTTACCTGAAATACATGGGTTTTACCCTGGGAATGCTGTACCAATCCTACTTGTGTTCAAAATCTGCTGTTAGGATTACCATCCCTGTGGTGTTCTACATGTATTTAAATTGCTGTGAAAAATTAATTCAGAGCTTTGGAGTCAGATGATGGCATTAAAAATTAAGTAAATTGCGAGAACCAACTGGTGGGGTTTCCTTAAAAAAGTCCATTTACTTCAGCTACTTATTGTTTATATATGCCTAATAAGCATTTACAAGTTTTGTCGTTTGCTTGCAGACATTTAATTACCCAGCTTGGTAACAATGGCAAATTTGAAATGCAAACCTATCGAAGAACAGCCCATACCAGGGGTGAAATCCAGCAGGTTCTGGAGAACCAGTAGTGGAAATTTTGAGTAGTTCGGACAACTGGTAGCGGAAATTTTGAGTAGTTTGGAGAACTGGCAAATACCACCTCTGGCTGGCCCCAGAGTGGGGTAGTAATGGAGATTTTGCAATATCCTACCCCCAGGAATGGGGAGGGAATGAGGATTTTGAAGTATCCTCTCCCTACCACACCCACCAAGCCATGCCATGCCCACCAAGCCACGCCCACAGCACCGGTAATAAAAAAAATGGATTTCTCCACTGGCCCATACTAACCAAGTTTCTCCATTCTAAAGTAACAAGTCACTGTCCCACAGAGCAGCCATGTAAGGACATTATTCAAATGAATACAAGTGTTCTGATGCAACCTGGGACACCAGAACATCAGGAAAGGAAACAGATTGTCTTTTCAACATCTCCCAATAAAATGGTATCCCCCCTACTTTATCAAAAAGTGCCTGACCACTCAATTCACTATACAACAACCAACACAAGCGATGAAAGGTAGGTCAACACTACCATACATCAAAAACATCTCAGAAAGAATAACAAACTATTACAACTGCGCAGCATCATGTAGTACAAAACTAACTAAAGCACACCAAAACATCTTAAGTAAGTCAAAAGACCCAGTGGCCCAAGAAGAAGAAAAAACAAAACCAGAAGTCTTCTATATCAGATAATATAAGGATTGTAATAGTCATTATCTAGGCAGACAGGCCGAAGACTAGCAAAGCACGTCCATGAACACCAAGGAGCAGTCAGAGAACACAATGAAATCTTAATCTCACACATGGACAGATTCAATCATCATTTTAACAGGAAACTATGAGCATCCTAGACCTAAGTAAATCCATAACCTCTAAGGAATTCCACCAAAAGACATATAGACAAACCACATTTACCCACCATTCAAAAGACACAATAAACAAAAAGCCCAGAACTCATTTTTATCCAGCAGCCTACAATGAAAGAAGCAGGGATTAACACCAGATAAATAATCAAGTGGACAAAATATATTAATTAAGGAAAAGAGAAAATTATATTCCCACCAATCCTGGAGGGAAGGCTATTGTACATAAACAGGGAAGAACCCTCACTCTTATTGGCAAGGATGATGTTACCTGTTTTGGTAATGAAATGTCAGCAAGCAAATCACCAAGCTCAGAGAGCATTAATGACTCTACAGTTCAAATCTGAGCTACCTATATTCTCTTCCATTGTAACAAATATTTAGTTTGCCATTAGGCTGTACCTGGAAATTGCCCCAGCTTGGAAGTTAGTCTATGGCAGCAAATCAAGTCAATCTGATTAGATTCAATTAGTATTCACTATAAAAATTAGTAACCAAACAATTAATCAAACATAAAATATTGGAAAATGTGGGACGGGGGAACATGGAGTTATTAGAAATCAATTATTGGAGGTTTTGGTTTTGTTTGCTTTTTATTTGGAAATAGGGGAGGAGGGGAATGAAAAGACCAAGGAAAAACTTTGTGCTCAACCATCTAACAACAATCACTAGATGCCATGAGTTAAGGGATGGCAGATTTATGAGCGTTACTTGTTACCTTAGGCCTGTCATATTTTTCCCCACCTTTATGTTAGTTAATTGCACAGTAACATAAATTAACTTTGGAACACAGAAAAAAAAATTGGGAACTTTATTTATGAATTTCTTGGATTTCTTTACCTCAAGCCAAACAACTAAATTGCTACTTAGCATAAATTATTTATTGGCCTAGGCTCGATACCATCCAATACCAGCCCCTGGAGGTATGGGATGATATAAAAGATTTAAAGCTTTTGCACAACCACGTTGGTGCAGCAGCTGTATTGGGCTTCTCTCCAGAAGGGTCCACTTTATTTTCTGATAAACAAAGAGAGCCTACATTTCAGAGGAAAGCAGGGGAGTTTTCAAGAGGACCAGAGCACTTTGTGTGCATAATATTTTCCCTCTTTTAAGCAAGGTCCTCATGATATTGCCCTGCAGTGATTGTGTTAAAAATTATTCTCATTTATTTCCCATGAAAAGCTAGCCAGATCCTAACAGAACCAATGGTAAGACACAATTTTGGCTCTAGCTGACAAAATATAGAATCTGTAATATAGAATCTGGGCCATCAGGAAGAATTTCCTTTGTTTGTTGTCCTTTGTTTGCTGAAAGCTGGACTGATAACAGTGGGTAGAATGTTGATTTTAGAGTCTAGAAGTCCATATTGAAATTTTTAGCAGGAGAATTGAAACTGGAGCTGAGACTGAGTAACTCTGAACTAGTCACTGTACTTCAGCCAAATGTATCTTACAGAAAAATATAGATAAATGTCAGTGATAAAGGAAGACCTGTCAATATCATCCCAAGCAGCATAGAGAAAGACCAGGAAGTCAACACTGCTTAATAAAAAGCATTTAAATGTTTTTTTTTAAATAAAAAAAACATAATCACATAAATGCAGTGTAATAATAATAAATCATTGTTTTTTTTAAATTGTACAACTTAGAAAAAAATGGCAAAATGATAATTTATACAAGGTTATTGTGTGGACTGAGTTGACACAGGAGAAACTAGGGGATATTTGTCAGCATTTTTTCATTTTTTAAAGACTGTACCAAAAGTCATACTTAAATATGCTTATTTCTAAATAGGCATTCCTTCCATTGATGATAGGTGTATTCAAATCAGAAATTTTGAGAACTTTGAAAGCCAATATATAGTGAAGTTCTGATTGACACATTTGCTCAAAAGATGCAGATTTGGCCAACTTTTTATCAACTATGAATTCTTCAAATATTCCTATTGTAAATTGACATTCTAGACCCATTTTAATTAAGAATTTCAATTAGCATTTCAGATAATATAGATAATTTGATGTAGTGAATAAAGCACCAGGCTAAAAACTGGGAGATTGTGAGATCGAGTCTCACCTGAGGCACAAAGCCAGGTGTGATGTTGGGTCAGTCATTTTCTATGAACAATAGTAGGGAGACAATGGCAAACCAGTTTTGAAAAACTTTGCCAAGCAAACTGCACTGTTTTGGTCACGCAGTCACCAGAAGTCAACACTGACTTAAAACTCCTTCACCACAAGGTGATTAAGAGGAAGATAGGCAGATAAACAATTTCAAAAACAAGGTCAGTTTTCAGTCATGTTTTCTCTAAGAAGGAAATTTGAAAAGATACACACAAATATATTCAGCCTTAAAACATTGTCCGTCTCAACTCATCCTTATACAAATTAGGCAAGTTTTCCTTTGCACTTGTATGCTGAGAATTATGAAGAACTCCTATACTGTTGTAAGCAGTGTATATAATTACAGATTATTCTAGCAATTGCATATTTATACAGTAATACAACATAATCTTCCTGTTGAAATAAAAACCTTACCAGTATTGCTGCTTTGTAGTAGAGATCCCGGAGTCCAAAGCCACCATTACCTCTGCTATCCTGAAATGGAGCTAATTTTATCTGCACCTTTCTGTCTGACCAAACAAATTTTGTAGTTATTTTGTTTTAGTGTCTCCCACCTTACATGAAATTATTATTTTATGTGACTAAACAATTTAGAAAATGAAGAAGTACAAAACTCATTTTAGAACAGAAACTGAAGATCATTTTACTATTAAAGTAGGGGTGGGCTATGTAGAAGATGACAAGTCTTCCTGTCTTCAAAGAAACAAACAATAGAATACTACGCCATCAGAAACTCAAATCTCCAAAACATGCGCTTACCATTTCTCATTGAAGTAGAATTGAAAGATAAGGATGACAAAACAAGATACAGTGCTGTCTTGGTACTCAACTGCTTTGAAACTCATTGAATTTGATACTCAATACATTTTGAGTATCAAAATTTTGTTCTGGCACTCCTTGTTTGTTTGATTCTCAATGCACAAGTTAGAACTTGTCAGTGTCACCTGGTTTGTGACTCACTATATTATTCCTTATGGGGAAAAATTGATTGGTACTCGTCATTTTTGGTATTCAGCACATCTCCTAGAACCAATTAATGATGAGTACCAAGTTACCACTGTAAAATAATGGAATAAAGAAAATAATAGAGGCAGGGTGAATCATGGAAAAAGGAATTTTGAGTATATGAGGCAGTGAAAGAAAAAGGATGAATGAAAAGAGCACAAAGTATAAGAGTTTTAATTCACGCAAGGCTTCTTTTTTTAACAAAAAAATTGTGAATGCTTAGTTAAAGAAAAACAACAACAACTTGTACTAAATATTAGGCTGTTCCCCATCTTGAGTTCAGGTTTATACTTCTCCAAGTTCCTATCCAGCATTTGTCTCATGTTCTCATGCAGAAATCACTCTCCGTACACTAAATGTATTAATTATAACTTAGTTCACTATTGCTAATGAAAGTTTTGTAGTATAGGAAGCCTATTATATCATTGCTATACATATCAACATCCAAATCTTGCCTTTGACTTCAGGAGGGTGACAAAATAATGATGATGCAAAGTTCTCTAGAAGCACATCTTGTTTAATATTGTGATTATATCTGACATGTCGCTGGCATGTACCATCTTATTTCAAATTTTGTGAAAATAATATTTATTCCATGGCAGAAGGAAACCCACCCATGCAGAATAAATAACACCTTCTCAGTGAAAGCATATAATTAGCTGAAGCCCAAGAAATGATAAACATCTTATCTTGTTGAAACTTTCCTTCATGATTTTCGAATCAGAATAATTCTGTAGAGAAAATGGATTCCTTCCTTCCTTCCTTCCTTCCTTCCTTCCTTCCTTCCTTCCTTCCTTCCTCCTGGTCTCCCTCCCTATCTTTCTCTC
>JANHFT010002454.1:408076-424142 GCA_032467955.1 Pseudoxenodon macrops
TAGTTGTCTTGGTTTGCAGTGCTCTATAGCGTCATTTTGAGGGTAGGAGTTGAAACAATTTATGTCCAGGATGCGAGAAGTCAGTAAATATTTTCACGGCCCTCTTTTTGACTCGTGCAGTATAGAGGTCCTCAATGGAAGGAACCTGGAATTAAGGAAAAACTTCCTAACAGTGAGGACAATTAACCAGTGGAATTACTTGCCTTCAGAAGTTGTAGGTGCTTCATCACAGGAGGTTTTTAAAAAAAGACTGGGTAGCCACCAGTGATGGGTTGCTGCTGGTTCAGACCAGTTTGCTAGAAATGTGTCCCTACTCGTCGAACCAGCAGCAGTGGCCAGTTAGCCACATCCCCGAACTGATCCTTTGCCCTTAAACCGGTACTCTGGGATGAAATTGCCTGGAAAAGAACCCTCTGCTCATGCGAAAAGCCTACTGCTTTATGCCAGAAGCGATGGGTATAAAACACACACTTCCAGCACGACCCGAACCGGTAGGGAAGGTAAGAGGAACCCAACCCTCGTAGCCACCTATCTGAAATGGAATAGACAGGGTATAGGGTGTCCTGCTTGAGCAGGGAGTTGGCCTAGAAGACCTCCAAGGTCCCTTCCAGCTCTCTTCTGATTGAAAGATAAGCTGCCGTTATGCTTGTTCCTTATTCGACCCAAACAGATAAAATTAAGAAATCTGAATTCTACAGTTTATAATTCCATCCGTAATAAAAATTTGAAAGCATTTTGAAGCAAGTCAAATTAGTAAATGCGATTATTGTATGGCTAAATTATCCCTTTGGATTTAATTAATACATTTCACACATATCAAGTTCTTACAACTACAAAGTGAACTTGCATCAGTAAAGGATGATGGCACAACATGAAAACTTTGCTTACATTAATTTCCCTCTACGCATTCCTGTTTGTTCCTTTGGCTGCAAAATTTCCTGCTGCATGCATTTATTCTTCCAGAGCACATAGATTACAACTAACTGATGGATTTTTTATGTGTGGTGTCAATTGTTAGAGTAGGCAAACAAATGAGTTCTGCATGTCAAAAGGCACAAATCCATGTGATTAAAACAGGTCCTCCTTTGTCCTGAGTTGGGGATATTACAAGGTATGCTTAATAAAAAGCAGCCAAGAGAAAGAATTCTAAACTTGAATATATCCAAAGCAGGCCTTAGTCTTCAGCTGAGAACCTTGACCTCCAATTAGCGAGATCTGATATAGTGCATAGAATCATTAGCCTTCCAGCAAAATTACTAGCCACAAAACAGTATCTCCCAAAAGAATGGGCTTGAGCTCAGGACTGGAATCAGCTCAGAGAGCTTTTAGAAGTATAAACTGTAGTGAGAGGAATAATTTCCCAAATGATTATTCTGTCTCCCCCATTTGAAATGTTATCTTCAGTTTCTAACATGTCACTGATTTAAAATTGCAGCTTTTAAAAATACAGTCCATATTAGTGGTGAAATCCAATTTTTTTAAACTACCGATTCTGTGGGCATGGATTGATGGGCTTGGTGTGGCTTGGTGGGCATGGCTTGGTGGGCATGGCAGGGGAAGGATACTGCAAAATCCCCATTACCTCCCACTGCTGGGGGAAGGATATTGCAAAATCTCCATTTCCACCCCACTCTGTAGCCAGCCAGAGGTGGCATTTGCGGGTTCTCTGAACTACTGAAAATTTCCACTACCAGTTCTCCAGAACCTGTCAAAACCTGCTGGATTTCACCCCTGGTCTATATCCAAAGAAAAGGAGTTGGTACCCACAAGGACTGGGCTTCCCATATCACTTGATTTAATTTCTTATAATTTGTCAAATTGACTGGTAGGAAATTGAACCTTCAGGACTGGATGTAGTTCTCTAAACTCCTTTTTTTTGTGTGTGTGTGGCTCCACAAGCTTCCTATGATTCAAAATTGCTGGTATGGCATCCTACTACACTAATAAGGGGCTCACCAACAAGGAGAAAGGATCCACAAAAATATCCCAATTCTGTCCACTATGTGATATATGCTTTATTATCCATTTATGGAAGACCTAGACTCTTCTCCACACTGCCTGGTTCCCAGAATTACCTGGTTAGGAATTATGGCATTTGCTTTATGGATGGCATAGCTTTCTTTAACATTTGAATTCTGAGTAAGAGTTGCTGGGGTAGGGTGGGTGGGTGTTGGACGACAACCCTTGGACACAAACAGGGAAAAGAAGTGGGCTGTCCTGCTTGGAGGGAATAACTTACCACACAGGGCAAGGGGAATCCACCCCAAATGTTTTGTTGCAGATCAAACTTGTAAATAATATGCATGAATTGTACAGCATAATAAATGCATTGGTATTTATTAGCAATATCATTCTAAGCAAGGGTGGGATGCTGGGGGTTTGGGAGAACCTCTAGCTAACATTCTTTGTAGTTCGGAGAATCCCCCGAAAATCCCATTCCTGGCTGACCACACCCACCCTCCCCTCCCAGGAGTATCCACGCGGCCCATTTTGGATTCAGATAAGTGCAGGGCTTGGGGAGGGTGAACAATGGGCCTACCGGAAGTTTGGGAAGGCCAGAATTGGGCCCATTTCCAGCTTTCAGAGGACCTCCAAAACCTGGGGAGGCTGTTTTCACCTTTCCGGAGGCTTGAGGAAAGCCTCCAGAACCCGGGGAAAGCAAAAACGCCGCCCCACCATGGTGCAGGAAGCCAAATAGGCCATGCACATCATGGCCATGCCCATCCAGCAACAGAGCAGAGAACTCCTTACTAAAATATTTGAAGCAATCCCTGATTCTAAGTAAATGACAAAACAGGAATTATTCTGGATAAAAACAACAAGAAGGCAATTATTCTCCTTTATAGATTTCCGTATGTTTGACCTGTTACAGAATCAAATTCATTCTTATGAACTGAAGTATAAATGGTACCAAGCCTAATGTCATACTAGTATTATGGAGATGAACTACTACTGACAGATATGTTGACAAGAAACATCTTCATGAATGGCTAATCTTGAGAAACTGAGCCAGATACTTGATTGGGAGACAACCAGATGCTTCCAGCACTGGTAGGCAAGACAAGGAAGTTGAAAAACCATTCCTAGAATGTCATAATGGCAAAACACTTCCAAGTTGTAATCTTTCTCTCAGAAGCCTGGTTACTTTTCTACATGGATAAGATTTAGTGTAATAACAAATGAAAGAGATAAATATTTGTATTGTTTCCAGAGCCTGTTTATTTCTCAGTGCTCTTAGCCTAAGGAGTCTGTAATAGGATACTGTCAAGTTTGCCTTTAACCCATCCTTTTTCAAACTGTGTATATCATCTCAATTCACAAAAATCAAATTTCTGAGACTCTAGGGAACTGTATATAGCTCATCCATTTGTGTGGTCTGTGAGATCAACAACAACAACAAAACCCAAGCCAAAAAGCTCCTACTGGACTATGGTGAAGAGTAGGATTTATTATAATTGTTTATCTAGTAAGTTTTGCATTGAATATGTGTATGCTGATTCTACCCACTTCCAGTTTTCTTAATATTTTGGAATATGCATCTCCCAATAGTCAATTTTCCTTTCTGCTGAGTCTTCTCTAATATTAACTATGTCACTATTTTGAAGGAATTGAGAGTTAATTTGTCTAGAATATGTACAGAAGCAGTTACTGTAGAAAAAAAGCCTGCAGTTGTATAGGTTATCTACATTATTCCTTACATAATTCCTTCTTGATTTTTCCCCCTCAAGAGATTTATGCATGGTAACAATAGACAAATCTATTCCCTCCAAATAAAAAAGAAATCTTCTCTGCTGTTACTGCTTATTAGCATTTGAAGTTGCTCCCTTTTCTCTCCCTTTACCATTGTAAATAATAGTAGTAACTGCAAAATTTGTCTAGTGGAATATGACTGCGCCTCAAAACAACTATTTGCCTTTCAAAAAGTGACAACTGCTATGAAGCATCTTCTTTTCAAATGAGAATAGGCAGAAATTATACTTTGCAATTTGGGACTACAAATGACTTTCTTTTCAAGTCACCTATTTATGATGGTGGAGGAGAGCCAATGAATTAACTTAACAATTGTACTCACAGTCCTGAGGAGAAGAAATACCTAATTCAGCCCATTCTATTAGAGCAGTGCCAGTTGACACCTAAACTTTAGAAAGGCTCATTCTGTTCTAAGTAACATATAAGATGATGGGGAAGGAAAAAATGACCCTCGTTTCTCCCCCCCCAAATTAAAAGCTAGGTAGGCTGTGAGTTTACAAAGTTTATAAAGTTAAATGACAGAACTGCTTTATTACCCATATCTTACATTAAAACATCAAGAAAGCTGCTGTGAGAAGTTTGATCATTTATTTATTTATTTGCCTATATATTTAAAATATTTGTTTGGCTGCTCATTTTAAGTATACATCTCTGAATGGCTAACAACAACAATAAAAACAAAAGCCTGGAGCCACAACTATCCTCCTCAGATGAATAGAATAGAATAAAATAGAATAGAATAGAAATTATAGGATAGGATAGGATAGACTAGGATAGACTAGACTAGACTGACTAGACTAGAATATTCTTTATTGGCCACGTGTGATTGGAAACACAAGAAATTTGTCTACAGTGCATAAGCTCTCTGTATCCAAAACAATCCACCTACAGGATCTTGCTCTTGTACTTAAATGAGATCCATGGCAGATGCACACAGTTCATGAAACTAACTTCAGAAAGATGCAGGAGTCAACATTTTCAGTTTTGAGACGGCTGCTCAGACATGGCTTTTCAAATAGCTTTGCTTACCTCTAAAAAGAGATCCATGTGGAACTGTCCTAATTTGAGTCAGACTGTCGATTTGTCTACCTACGAATGAGCAATTGGCTTTGAAATACATTCAGTGTCATCTGACAGTGGAGATAGAGTAAAATAGATGGTAGTCCACAGTAAAAATAATAGTGGCTACATCTTTTTTTCACATCTACCTTACTCCCTATTAATTAATTAAAATCCCTGAAGCATTAATTTTCACTCCCTTGCTTTACTCTCCATAAATTACTTTCAAAAATACAATGCTGAGAAATTTATTCTTCAATTAATATCTTTTCATTTCTTAACCATTATTTATTTTCAATCTATTCTTAACCAATTCATAACATTCACTTACACTTACAAATTCTTTACTAATATTAATAAATGTAGTAATTTTAACCACATTAAGAATTAAGAAAATCTGACTTCTGTATGGTCTTGTTTTCCATAAAGAGCAGTTGCTACCACTAAGGACAGAGAACACTAAATATGTTACTCTTGTATTTTGCAAGAGGTCCCCTGATTTCCAAATCTCAGAGGGATTAAAGAAGGAGTGAAGAAGGACCAAAGTATAGTCATATATATGAATAGTCTATGGAGAAAGAGGAAAAGCAAAGGGATGTGAAGACTATCATATAAAAACTAGTAATACGTTGCTCTGCTATCAAAGGTTGGTGGTACTTTAGAAGGACAGTTCAAGCTTCCATCAAAGCATTTGGGGCTGTTTGAATTGAAAATTTCCATAATTGCAATAATAGAGCTAATCTAGAACACTGTGAGGCATCTCTGTAAGCATTTGCTATTGGTTATGAAGAACATGCCTCACCATTTCTTTAGTGGTTGAATATTTATTCTTTATCCCCCAAAAATAAGCATTTTTCAAATTTTGTCTCTCAGATACCAGATAGTTTCACTGCTGTTATGTAAAATTGACTTGGCTACATAACATGTTAACATCCATGGACATTTTCATTGGGTAAAGACAATCACAGTTAACTGTACCATCTGATGTCTTTATGTCAGAGATAACAATAAGGTGCTCCAGGGTTCTACATGCTACTCCTCCCACCTCAGATATTTCTTGAAGCACCTGGAATCACTAACCATTAATGCTGAAAATCAGTGGCTGTGTTTCTTCTCATCTGATATAATAAATCTGTAAGTTTTCTGTGGCCCTTGTACTGAATTTATCGACAAGAAAAGAATGACTTAGCTAAGCATTTCATAGTGACACACACTTTTCTACAGTCCAGATAAAGGTAAAGGTTCCACTCACACATATGTACTAGTTGGTCCTGACTCTAGGGGGAAGTGCTCATCTCTGTTTCAAAGCCGAAGACCCAGCCCTGTCCAAAGACATCTTAGCGGTCATGCGGCCAGCATGACTAAATGCCGAAGGTGCACGGAATACTGTTACCTTCCCACCAAAGTTCATCCCTATTTTTCTACTTGCATTTTTACATGCTTTCGAACTGCTAGGTTGGTAGAAGCTGGGACAAGCAATGGGAGCTCACTCCATTACATGGCACTAGGGATTCGAACCACTGAACTGCTGACCTTTCTGATCGACAAGCTCAGTGTCTTAGCCACTGAGCCACCGTGTTCCTTCCAGAGCAGATAGTGCAGACAGTGCAGATAGCTGTTCCTAAATAAGCTGTAATTGTATTTAATGACTTCAGTGCCATAACCATAATTTGTTTCCATATATATAGTATCATTTCTAGATTTTCTAATAACAATGATTATGAATTGTTTCCATACAGTTGGAAAGTTGTTAGTGGCAGAACATAAGGATATTTTTTTAAACCTCTTTTGTCACCTTCTTCTCTTAGGCAAGGATAAACAAGGGTTGAATGTTTCCTTTTTATTCTATATTTCCTGATAAATATGATATTTACAGTCAAAAATAGTGATCTTGTGCATAATCTTCATTTTCTTTTCTTCACGGGTGGAATGTTCTTTGGCAAAGGCATTTACATGCTAATATGAGGAGCATTTGCAAACCAGATTCTGAAGGCTAGATCTGATCTTTATCCCAATAGTCTAATGTCTGTTTACTTCTGTTAGATCTGGCCTTCATTATTGGCAAAGAATTACCAGTAACAGGTAAAAATGAAATGGTACAGTAGATAGCTGCCTGCCTCCATTAGCTTCTTCTGGATATGCTTGCTCCACTTTAGCTTAACATATTCTATTAAGTATTTTCCGTGCTCACTCAAGCTTCAAAATACTGAGAAATTGTGGCTGGAAAGGTCGAGCTCTTACAAATAATTTTTACAAAAATACCTTCTTAGGTAAAGCTGTTGCTAAAGAACACAGGTTGTACAACATATCTGGTAATCAACCATAGGTTAAATTAAGCATGTCAACAATTTAAGACAGAATGCAATGTCCCATTGCTCTTGCAACCTGGTACACAAATAACTATTCCTTAAAAGATGAGTAAGAAATGGAGAAATAGAACAACCAAGTATGACCTCAGTAAAATCTAGCACTGAAACGAAGCTGCTAGAAATTTGGCAGTCTGTTGGAAACACTAATAGCATTAGCACTTAGACTTATATACTGCTTCACAGTGCTTTATAGCCCTCTCTAAGCAGTTTACAGAATCAACATATTACCCAACAATCTGGGTCCTGATTTTACTGACCTCAGAAGGCTAAGTCAACCTTGAGCTGGTCAGGATCAAACTCCTGGAATGAACAATGAGTTAACCTGCAGTACTGCATTCTAACCACTGTGTCACTATGACTCTTAATCAAGCTTTGGGGATGTTCTAGAATGGTCAAATGTCTACAGCTCTGGCTAGTCCTTGTTTCTGTGTACAGATTCATGAGTTCATAAATGACAGCTGGGAGAATGAAGTATAATTCCTTAACAGTGAAAAAAATGGACTATAATGCTGCTTACATTTCCATGAATTTAGCAGAGTTAAATCAGTGGGGTTATGTTGCACTGTGAGCAATCCATATTGGACTGAGAGGAGGGTCCATAAATTGTGCCTATCTTCTCCAGATCCTTTTTTTCCATCAGAGGAATGCACAGGAAATCTTCTATGCCTCCTCCTCCTCCTCCGCTCCCAATCATAAACGTCCTCTGCAGTTTCAGCTTTTATAGCACTGTCGTTGCTTGAAACAATATAAAAACCTCTTGGCCTCAAACCAGAGAAGACCTAAATGTTGGAAAGTAAGGATAAATTAAAGTGACAGGGTCTTAGCAGTGGAAATTAGTAGAACTCTTCTAATTGCATGTCTAGTCTGAAGGATGGGATACTTAATTCTTACACATCCCAGACAATTGCTTTATACCAACATGAGCTCTGGGAAAAAGGTAGATACTGGAGACATATGGAGTGCTAGATGGAGTGGAAAAATAAATCAGAGGTTCACACCACAATGTAAAAAAATGTTGTGTTTTCTTTGTTACATATATGTAGTTGGGAAGACCACGAATAAAGCCACTTGTACTCTAAACAAGTGACCTTCAGATTATTATGTAAATAAAAATATGACTCTGGACTTTATTTTTTTGGAAGCTTTAGGCATAAAGATTATATTTCAGGAGTTAGTGGACAGGTGCCTAAATATGAAGTCCCAAGAGATGCAGCTCAAAAGGACACTGTTATTTTTATAAGGGCTTCAAATAAAAGG
Source organism: Pseudoxenodon macrops (assembly GCA_032467955.1). Classification (NCBI taxonomy): domain Eukaryota; kingdom Metazoa; phylum Chordata; class Lepidosauria; order Squamata; family Pseudoxenodontidae; genus Pseudoxenodon; species Pseudoxenodon macrops. The sequence goes on from JANHFT010002454.1 coordinate 416,512, forward strand.
CCTCAGAACTAGCATGGGTTCTTTATATCTATTTAACCTCTTGCCCTAAGAAGCAAAGAGCATCTGGTTAAGTGGAGAGTAAAAGCGCAGCTACTTTTCATTATCAAGGTTTACAGCCAGAATGTGCAGAAGCCATAGCTGCCAAGTCTGGGTTAAATGCCTGTTGCCTTCACTGCCTGAGGCCATCTAGCGTGTTTAGAAATGATTAAGTACTGCAGCCTAGAGAGGACCTGTCCTGAGCGTTCATCTCTGACTTTCAGCCGAAAGGAGAGGCTGGCAGTGACAGAGGCAGATGGATGAGTCTCATTAGTATGGTGAGGCAGCGAACCAGGCTGTCTTCACAGAGCTGTCTAAAAAGAGAGAGAGTGCACAAATTAAAATAGGAGCCAAGAAAACCAAGGAGCAAGTGTTTTAACTCTCTGGTACCTGGCATTCTCTGAAGCCATTTATTACCTCTTTCTCCTAGCTGCTAATTTTCACTTTAGAAGGAAAGAATTTCATGTTTTTTAGCTTCCCCATATTGATTTATGTGAATTATTAATAACAAAACAAATGGTTAGACGCTTAGCATTGGAGGGCAATTTTTTTTAAATAAGTGAATTTCCTAGAGTAAAATAGCATCTCCTACCCTGTTTTCCCACCTACTCTCTTTTCCATTGTCCTTTGTTTAAGGATTTGCCCTACTTCCCCAAACATGATTCAATTATTAGTTATATGAACACTTACCTCCCCAAAATGCTTTGCAATGATATTGATGCGTTATACATGAAGGAAACATTAAACTGGAGATGATCAGAATTTAGACTCAGAAATATACCTTCTTTTCCAAGCCCTAAGTCATAATGGTTTCCAATAGCTGGATAGTTTCGAATGTGTCTTTCTGACATGGTAGAATTGTAAGATTATACTTAGGTTTGTTTCAGCTCCATTTCAAGCTGTATATTTTTCAGGAAAGGAGGAAGAAGGTGCATTCAAAAATTGAGTAGCGGATAGCACCTGTCCGTTCCTTTTAGTTTGGTCTCAAGGTGATCTCCAACCAATTTAAAACGAGTATATAGCATCTGCTAATGATAATGAATACTTTATTACTAACTAGCTGAACTGGTGGGATGGGACAAAATGTTCATAGGCCTAGGGAACAGAGCTGCCAGAATGTGGCAGCCCAGATTGTTTTGAGAAAGAAGGGAAGGTAGTACATTTGGCTGTGATTAAATCTCATTTAGCTCAAGTACACAGGAGGGAAATGTTTCTTAGATGTACATTTTGCATGCTTTATTCCTTTGTCATTTGTAAATGACTTGAGTATTTTTTAAAAGATATATTATTATTTTAAGAATGGAATAAAATTGCTGATAAAGTGTATTATTTTGCAAAGAGCAAATCTACCTAGTTTCATATTTCTGATTTATTGGGGCTATATACAAGAACGCCTTTCTAGGTTGTATGTTATAATTGTATGTGTCTGGGAGTAATGGTTATAAAAGCTAATGCCAGTAGTAAGAAACTTGCACTACAATAGCTGCTGTGTTTTATAAAGTAAGGAAGCTAACACTCATCTCTTCTTCTTTTTTTTCAGGTGAAAAAAGAAGGATTAGAATAAAAGGACACACATCACTAAAATATCCTTAGGCAAAAACTTTGCAAATTTCAAATAGGGGCAGAGGCTATACAGCTGTGGTGAATGAAAAATAGTATAAAGATTTCTCTTTTTGTTGTTTTGTCAGAGAAATACTAATACACCACATTTTCTTGTGGTCTTTCCTTTCCTACTTCTTACTTCCTTTTCTTTTTGGGTGGCATTCAACTAGGAGTGAATCAGTTCAACTTTTGTATGTCACTATTTTCACTTGCATAAGCCTGGTAGCATTGTTTCTTCTTCACTTAATTTGGGCTTAACCTAGTTTATGTCGTAACATAGGCTGTCCTTCCAAAACCAAATGAAAAGTTGAACTGAATAATCAAACTAAATCAGATAATTCTAATGATTCTGCAGGTTTTGTTTAGGCACAGAAGTCATCTTTCTGAAATTCCCCAGCGAAGCAAATTGTATCAGTCTGATTTTCTGAATCAGTTTGAATAATTTGATCAAAGATCAGAAAACAACTTGCAATTGAAATAGGTTCATTAATCAACATACTGTTAGTATTTGCTCCAAAGCATAGATTTTTGTGACTTCTCTAAACCATGATCAAATTAGTTTTGCAAAGTAAAAATGAACCAGGAACAAAGGAAAAATTCCTCATTATAGTTACCTTGAACTCCATAATCAATTCACAGATATCATCTATGTCCAAAGACATTATTCTTTATGCTTTTTTACTTTACAGTAATTGAAGAGCGAGAGGAAATTCAATATTGGAAATAGTGAGGAAAAATGTAGCTGATTTGAATGGCTTAGAAATCCAAAGTATAGCAGAAAAATTCATAATTTCTGCCATTCCAATGATACCTCCATAGTTATCATGAACTGGTCATGTGCAAGTTGCAAATTAAGCAAAAAAGAGAAAGTTAATCACTTTCAATATGATCTTGAGCATATATCCTCCATTTTCAAGGATAAATTTTCAAAGCAATTCCTGGGTCTCATTGATAGTGAACCAGGGGAAATGAGGAATAAACTTAAAGAAGTGATTAAGGATGAATGTGAAAAGAGATTGCCAAAGATGAAGAAGGAGGCGAGGGCAAACTGGATGACAGAATAAACAGAATAAAGATGGCCAAGAAGAAAAAGAAGAGCCAAAGCCAAGAAAGACAAAAATATTAGGAGAGAACTTCAAGAGGCTACTTAGAAAAGACAAGAAGAAATATTACAAGAGTAGAGATTTTGAAGATGGAAGTAGATATGGAAAAATAAGGAAAGTTTTCAAAAGATCTTTGAACTCAGAAGCAGGTTCCAATCAATAAGTTTATTAAAAGGACACTAATGGAAAGATAGTAACTGATTGAATGACGATCAAGGATGAAAGCAATCTATTGATATACAGTACAGTAAGATGTCAACACTGCAGATATTCTCTATTTACAAAACCCAGCACTACTAGAAAATGAAATTGTATTAGCACACTGGTCCTTGCCAACTTGGAAGATTGGAAATGTTGGAAAAAATTGGAAAAGCAAACAACAGAAAACAATAATAGACTCTTCAAATTTTGCCAGCAAATCTAGAGAACAACAGCAACCAAAAATTAGAGATCAATCTACATTCCAGTACAAAAAGCAAGACTTAACAGTATGTGCAAACTATTGTACGATATCCTTAATTGCATAGGCTAGCATACAATATAGATTAGAGCCATAGATTGAAAAAAAAAGGACTTGTTGCTTTTAAAAAAGTTTGAGAAACACCAGAATTTTTTAAAATAAGTTTTTTATTTATTTTTTCATCTTTATACCTCTCATGTCGTGAATGTTTGTTTTCTGGGATAGCACATCTATACACATAATCATAATTTTTTTTTTACTAATTACAATTCCTTTTCATTTTGATTTTAACTGATTACTTCTATTATCATACTTTCATTTCTAAATCTTCGAATATTTCTATCACATTGCTTATCATTTTAATATCTATCTTTTACTCTTTTTCCTCTCTAATATTATCCTTATTTTGATTCCCTTTTTTCCCCTTTATCTTTTTCTTCTCCTTTCATTCTAGTAATCAAAGAGAAACACCAGAAATTATTGATTTGTTTGTTTGAGAAAGCTAAAGGATACCAAAGAAGAAGTCAGTATGTGTTTCATTGATTATAGAAAAAAACTTTGATTATGTTGATCACAAGTAGGTACTTAAAAAAATGGGAATCCCAGAACATTTCATTTTCCTCATGTGAAACCCATATACAGGTCAGGTAGTCACATTCCAGCCAGAATATAGTGAAACAGATGGGTTCCATGCTGTCAAAGGAATGACACAAGGGTTTATGCGGTCCCCTTATTTATTCACCCTACATGCTGAATATATATTAAAGGAAGCTGGATTGGAAAAAGATGAGTGTGGTTTTAAAACTGGAAGAAAAAACATCAATAACCTGCATTATGCTGATGGCTCTCGTTTGATAGCCAAAAATGTAAAGGATCTGTGAGCTCTGGTAATAAAAGTCAAGGGGCACAGTGAAAAATTAGGACTGAAATTAAATATAAATACCAAACTTATGACAACTTGTACAGCGACCAGCTTTAGAACTGACAATGAAGATATCAAATGGTAGATAGCTTCTGCCTTTTAGGATTAACTATCTGTAACAAGGGAAAAAGCAGTAAGAAAATATGTCACATATTAGTATTGGGTAGAAAAAAGACTACAGAATTCAACCTTGAGCTATATATATTCTTTTCTATTGGAATTTGGTAGAACAGTCATGAAGATCTTGGAAAATATATTTAGATGCTGTGATGTTTTATACCTACAAAGTTCAAAACAATTTAACCATTGATGTTCCTGTGGCATTCTATGAAACCAAAAGTTGGATCTGAAGAATCAGAAAGAGTATTGATATTGTTTGAACTGTTGGAGAAAACTCCTGACAAACCATGATGAGCCAATCAACAAATCAACCAAAAGGTCTGACTCGGTCAGGCTACAAATTCTTCTTCTTTGGACACATTATAGGAAGACCTAGTCCTTTGGAGAAGTGAAGGACTGAAATAGACTCTCGTGAAGAAAATATATACGGTCACTAGGAATTGAAAACAACTCGATAGCATATAATCAAAAGCACACACACACCATGATAGGTAATCATGATAGGTAATTTAAGTAATTTCAACATATCAGAAAATGGTTCACACAAGGAAACAATACTATGCTGGATAAACTCTCATTAACTAGTAATGTAGTTGACACTAATTGAGGGTGATTAAGTGTACCATATTCTCACTGAAGTTTGTTAGATTCGTATATAATAAGAAAGTTGGTATTTTTGAAATTTTGCAATTGAATTACATGAGCCTGATATCTTTCTCACATTAAGTTGAAGATAGCAGATATGTAAGCGAACACAGACAGGGATAGTAATCAATGAGGGAATTTTTATCTTCCCTACTGGAAAGATTATTTACGCAGACATGAAAGTTCATGATCAATAGAGGAGAATATATGTTGCTCAGGATTGAACTGTGGAGTCCTTAGTACTTTCTGAGCTTGGTTGTTTGCCTGCTGATGCTTCATTATTCAACTAGTTATCATGAAAGCTAGTGAGGGAGAGGTTTGGTCCCTACTGATATGCACTAGCTTGCCTTGCCAGTGTTGATGGGGTGGGTTTTTTTCCTTGGTAGTTCCATGAGTAGGATATTGTTTTTGCTTGATTGTTTCTGTGTTTTAAATCTCTGCTGGTTGGCTGCTGGTGACATGTGATCTGGTCTTTTTTATTCCTTCTTAATCTTTTTATTATTTATTCTTAATTAATGTGTAAGTGTGACAACCATAGGTGTCTACCGATAGTGGATTTGTCTGAGTGCTAAACCTCCAGGAATTTCCCTGATGTTTTTGGAATTACCGGTAGCTTAGTCAAGGTAATTCCAAGGATGCTCACATTTTCCCAGTTGGAACTATCATTGACTTTGTCCATGTGTTGTAAGATTAAGGAGTTTTCATTGTCTTCTGACTGCTAGTTAATGTTCATGGATCCACTCTGCTTGTCTTCTACCTATATATCCTACATGAATGTTGTTACAGTCCTTGCACTGTATTTTGTGGATTACTCCTTTTTTTCTTCTTCTTTGACTATTTGGTCTTTTGGATTTATTTAATTTAATTTAATAATAAAATCTCTTACCACAGGGTAACACTAGGCAGCTACTTAAAATATTTTGGTGGACTTTAGTTGGTTTGTATGTTACAGAAATGCTGTGTGGTTGTAATTGTCCTTTATGTGGGTATCCAATTTGTGGGAAGGTGTTGCATAGGAAGTCTGTTTCCTTTTTCTTAGGTTCTGGGTTACTGCAATGAGTTTCTACTCATCTGAATATTGTTCTTACACAGCTACCCTTATGGGAGGTTGGGTTATAGACCTACTGCTATTTAATTTTTTATTGAGGTCAATGTAGCAGTCTATTTCATGGCCTCTGTCCACAGACATTTTTCATGGACTGTTATAATTATCACAAATGCTTTCACATAGCAATCACTTTATATTTCTTCATATCTTGCAGAGACAACATAATGTTGAGATAGAAAAACCTCTGGCTGTTTTTTTTCTAACCATATTTTGCTGTTGTTGATATAAATTGAGTCCATGTCTTTTGATAATCCATGGATTTCACCTGTCCCACTAACATGGAATGTGTGGTTGCCACATTGCTTCATGTTCATAAACTTTGGACATTTTAGTAGCTCACTGTGATGCTGGAGAAATACTAATTTAAAAGCAATTTACTTAAATACTTAGAAATTAGTATTTCTCCAGCATTAGTATAAAAGGGCTTCACCAAGGCTAGTTATATCTTTTGCAGCACTGCATACTGAGGCAAAATACAGCTGCTTCACACTTTTCAAATTTTCCTGTCAAAATTCTTTGCAAAAATTTGTGTTGTTCAAAAAAACTAGGCTGTGAGATCTTCTCTATCCTCTTTTGGATAGAGGGTGGCTAAAACAACACTCCTTTTTGCAAGCCATCTTATTAAGTTTTGATGTGTTTGGGTGCTTTCAGATGAATGATTTCTAATCCTATCAGTCAAAAACAAAAGGAGGAGGAGGAGGCATGAAGGCATGCAGTTTCTTTTATTTTTTCCCCTTTGGGTCTGTAGTAGAGAAAAAGATGGAAAAGATAAAAGTAGAAAAATGCAAGCAACATGATTCCAGATGGAAGATTTGTAAGTGCTGAGAACCACTTCTTATTCTCTGTGAGCTAAAAATATGGTTGCAGATAACTATTTATATTTTAGGGAAATTACATGGTTGAATCATTGTTTTTCCCACAACCCTATATGTTGATGGCTTCTCCTGTTTCTTTTGTTTGCCTTCTTCTGAAGTTTCATTTCTCATGATTCTATGGTTAATATTATAATTTTAAAAAAATGAGAAGTGGTTCTCAGCATTTTATCAGAGAACCTGAACTAGACTACTTCCTCACTGTTGTCTTACAGCTCCTTCACCTAGCCATTCCTGGAGCAATATAAAGTTTGTCCTCATTGTTATATCAACACAATCATAGTTAGAAGATGCAAAATGTACAAAAACATAGAGAGTTCCTATGTTGTATTTCCTTATTTATGTAAGTAAGGCTTATTCTATCATTATGTTTTACCTACAGGAAGTCCATGTTCAGAGGGAAAAGGTAAACATTTTCTCTTCAGTCATTTAGATTCAACAAAATCCAATTTGTAATTCTTTAAAGTGTAACTGTGAGATATAGTGGCCACTGTCTTTATCTTAACTTAAGACCTCCGTCTCCCAACTGCTAAGCTCCAAATATTCTTTAAAAGAAGCAGACAAAAAAAATTTGAAATTAGTATGGATTTCATGTTTTTTAAAGGACCAAGAGGTAACAATAACAACAACAACAACAACATTATAAAAACAACAGAAACAAAGGCAGAATATAAGGAAAAATAGCAGGATGACAGATTAAATAGATGGAAAACCAAAGCTTTACATGGACAACACTTGAAAAACATTGAAGGAAAATGTGATG
>JANHFT010002459.1:0-16459 GCA_032467955.1 Pseudoxenodon macrops
TGATAAGGTGTAACACGTAATGATACTCATAGGGTACAAATAAGCAATCAGGAAATTAGGAACCAGTATGGAGGTGGGATTTCTTCCCTTACTGCACTAGCCACCTCCAACATAAATTGCCCCCACACTGCCCCAAGTCAATCAGCAGAATGGGGTTTTGAGCCTTTTCTGGAAGGCCAAGAGGGTGAGGGCAAAAATCCCCTCCCTATATAGTGTTTATCCCATAAAATAAAAAATCTGTAGGATTTCCTGACATTTGAAATCATAGTTTGGAGGGCTTGTTTCATTTCATTAATATCACCATATAACTCACCTTCTTCTTCCATGCATTCCTCCAAGTTTTTTTGTTACCATATGTGCTAGTAGTATGCAGAAAAAGATCATTCCCCCCCCCCCAGGAGTTAAAATAAGCATGTGTAACTCTTCCCTCCTCCAATTTTTGTTTGCTTGTAACAATGAAGCAGTTTTGAATGGTCCAAAGTCATAGCTAATTATTATTCTAGTTATTACATTTATTTGCCACCTCTCTTGCCAGAGGACTACTCTAGGTGGATGAAATGTAATTAATTTTGATTAAATGAATTAATTAAAATATAATTCCATCTAGATTAAATGTAATTAATCTACATTTAGTGCAACAATTTAGCCACTTTGTTCAATCATTACCAGTCCTGATAGGTAGTTAGAACATGTGTACATGTTGTGTGTGATGTGTGTGTACAAAATTGCATTAAGAACCTTGTTTTGATAACTTTGGGGACAATAGTTCCTTTGATTTTGTTTCAGTTGTTAGGTCTGATACAATTAAATATTTCAGTACAGATACTGAAGACTTCAAAAAGTGGCCTCAGCTCTGTTAGCATTATTATTCAAGTGATAATTAATGAATGATCTGAATTTTCAAACTGTGTTTGTTTGGACCCTGACCTAAATCAAAAACAATCAAATGAGAAGTGACCTATTTTTCAAACCATCACACTTGAATTTGATATAGAATCTCAAGTAGTATGCTTTGTTCATGTACAACACCCTAAACTGTTGTGGATTGTGCATCATTTGATGAAAGGCCTAATATAGCTTTTTGGAAGAAGACTCATTAGTATTATAGCTAGAGGGACAGAAGAATAGGTCAGTCAGATGTCACTTTCTGACTGACCTCTTTCTATTTTGACAGTGCCAAGAAATAAATTTCTTGCACATTTTTCCAAATATTTTTGTCATGGTGACAGGAAGTCAATAATCTGATTCTATGGTGACCAAAGGAATTGGTGTCTTGATGTAGGACACATCATAAGCAACCTTGAGAAAAACAAACAAATCCTGATTCTCCATTTCAATACCTATCTTGTCACATCAATCTGCAGTCATATTGGGGAAAATCTATAAAATTTGAAGAGATTCTAACCTCTGGGACCACTGGGATCTGCACCATTCTCGGGTTCATGCTTAAAACTTCAGTTGTAATAATAATAGCAGAAAACATACATAGCATGAAGTGCTAAGGATTAACAAACTCACATTCTCATAAAATAATCCCAACAAGACTTTTCTTATTGAAGGTAGATTTAATTTCCCCTTCAAAAAAAATATCCCACCATTCCCATTATTTTACATTTATCCAATTATTAAATTTGTCTGATGTCTAAGATCCATACGTTCTACCATTTTACATTTTAAAGGAATTGTATGCAGCGGCACAACTATGTTGCGAATGCACATAGGTTGACTGGTGATTGCACTAGTATAATCAAAGCCTGACCCCTTGTTTTACATGTATCAACACTGCATGTATGTACAAAAGGGTGGGGTTTTGACTGCCATCTTAACTTCCCTCCCCTTACAGAAGTCCTGCATAAACATTGCCCAACAAAAGCTACAAAGTTTAGATCCCAGTGGAACATTCTCGGAGAACACCAGAATGTAAACAATGAAGAATCAAACATACCATTTGAAGAAAATGGGGGGGGGGGGAACTAAAGAGAAACACATAAGTATGCATTTCTCCAGACCTAAACTAAAATCTATCACGTAAAATCTGAACATATATGCAAACTTTGTTAATTTGTTTCCCAGAGATGGTCTGAATGAAATTCTCATTAAGAAACTGAAAAACCAAAACAAATATATAGATATAACAAGTTCGAGTATTAAGGCCATAAGGCCAAACACATAGCTTTTAAAGGATAGCAAAAATGAGGGCAACTCGAATTCAACAGGATAAACAAAACTGAACACACAGTAATGAGTTCAGACTTCTGGAACAATGTACTCAAAGTCATGATGGGCAAACTTTTCAATTCTACTTCCTTCTGTAGCACATTTATTTTGTCTCCTGTTTAGGGAGAAAATTGATGTTAGTAAATTGTTCTGAATATTCTACATATGAGCAAAATAAAATGTTCATCTGTCCCTACCATAACATTCATACAGCTTGGGAAATGCATTCAAAAGAGGGGGTGGAGTAAAACAAGTCATGCACAACAATGCAAGTCAAATAACCATAATAAAAATATTATGATTATATTGCATTTACATTATTCTGAAAATAGTCTAATATTTGTTTAGAGAGATTGTCAGTCATTCTGGTCATGGTTGTCCCAAAGGTGCTTTTTGAAGAGGCAACTGGACTTTCTGATTTTTCTTTGAAAACATTTCACTTCTCATTCAAGAAGGTTCTGTAGCCCTGACTGGATGGTGGGGAATGGAATGATTTATACTCCTTGCAGACAGCTGGTCATTTACATTCTTTTAGAGCATTGTTGAGGCCACCTGAAGGTGACCCTGATGACACAGCTAAAACTATAGCCTCAATGATGCTCTAAAAGAATGCAAAAGACCAGCTGTATGCAAGGAGAATAAATCCTTCCATTCCCTACCATCCAGTCAGACCTGAAGAAGTTTCTTGGATGAGAAGTGAAGCGTCTTCAAAGAAAAACCAGAAAGTCCAGTTGCCTCTTGAAAAAGTACCTTTGGGCTTGTCTAATATTCTTTTTCTCTTCACGGAAGAAAAAGTTGTTCCTATAAAGCACATTGACTTGTCCATTATCACTGAAAGTTTGGACTCTTAAACCAGGGATCCTCAAACTCTTCAGTCCATAGTTCCCTTCATATTGTTTATTAATTCTCAAATATGTATTATATTAAAATAATTGAATATATACTACTTTTAACAAATAGTACAACAATAACATTAAGCCCATGGATAGTCGCATCAGCCCTTGAGGGGCAATACTGATCACTTTGGAGAAGTCTGCACTAGGTCAATAAGAAAATAAGCTGGTTACAGAAACCAGTGCCACAGAGATGTGTGCACTTATGATCATCTTCTTGGGTCATTGCAGTGTGGTCTATAAGAGACTGCCTTTGAAGAAAAATTGACAATTGCAGTTGATCCAAAATGCACCATTCACCAGTTGGTGAATCAGATTCATGCCAGACTTGCTTTATAGACACTGTCAGTTACCAGTGTCTGGATGCAGTTAAAACCGTTGGTTATGATTATATAAGTATATACAGCTTACCATATTTTTCAGAGTATATGATGCACTTCCCCCCACCCAAAAGAGGCTGATAATTTGGGTGCATCTTATATATACTCCGGATGTAGTTTTTTCAAAGCTTTTTTTCAGACCTAACAAAGTGAGTGAAGAGTGAAGTGATCTTTGCAGGCTTTTTTCATTGCTGCTCCCTCCGAAGAACCTTTTTTTTCAGACCTAACCAGGTGCTAACGATCTTCTGGGCTTTGCAGGCTTTTTTCATTGCTTCTCTCTATCAGCTCTGCTTTAGAAGCTTTTTTTCAGTCCTAGCCAGGGGATAAAACAATGTAGTGGAGCTGGCCAGTCTAAGGATGCTAGATTTCCCCCCCTATTTTCCTCCCCAAAAACTAAGGTGCATCTTATACTCTGAAAAATAGAGTAAGTCCTCACAAGACCACTTTCTCTGTATAGAAGCAGCCTTCATCACCTATCTAGGGATGACCCTGTTAACATTGTTCAATGAAGCTGTTGTGGGGTTCTGTTGGTTATATTTATTCTGGTTATATGGAATGTAATTAGGAGCCATCAAGAATTATCATGTATGAGATAAGACAGCTGTAGAAATATTGATGATACCAGAAGTCAGGCACATAATTAGTGATATCAGACCATAGAGGAGATGGTCAGGAGCTATTTTTATGGTTGTAGAAGTAGGATCAGAAATAATGTGTATAAATTAATCTCCTAGGGGAAAACATCACTGCTGTAGAAAGGAATAACTTTTGTTGATCAGTTTGCAGGGCAAAGGCTTTGGCCATCATTTTGAAGAGTTGCTACTTGATTCAACCCAATTTCCAAGAGGAAGGGGGCAAAAAACAACATCCAACAACCTGGTAAATAGTATGTCCTGAAAGCTTGGGAATTGGCAGTTTTTGGCGGAGATCCCGTTGCATTGTTGTAGTCGATACTGCTGCTGCAATAGTTTGCATCAACTGGCATCTACTCATGCACATGAATTCTCAAGATCTGACATAAAAAATGAATACGGAGGGATATGTGGAGTTTGGAGATCAGAAATTGAAGAATGCAATTACCCAAAGAATGGTGGATTTCTGAGTAATGCAGTTGAGTGCTGTCCATTTGTTTTCTCCATTCCCCAAAGGCCTTGTTAAGGTCTTTAGTGGTAGTTTGTGCTCAGTATTAATCTAATCATTTATAACACACATTGTGCATTTCAGTTTCAATTTCCTAGACTCTGTTTAAGGAGGAAAAAAATCCTCAGAGTAAGATCCAAGCATGGAATCATTCACCTGCAGAAGTTGTGGGTTCTAACACTGGACAGCCACTTTTCAAGGATAGCTTAATGAATTGTCCTTCATATTTAATTGTCCTACATCATGGGCATCAAACTCGCAGCATCACGTTGCCATCACATCACATGATTTTTCACAATGTTTTTCCCCTTCATGGAGCTGGGGTGGGCATGGCCTGAGTTTGATGAATCTGGCCTGCACGCCACCAGTTTGACACTCCTGTCCTACATATTTTAAGGGTTAGATTAGATGTCACTTGCCATATTTTGTGGCTCAATGATTGCCACTCAGGCCCATGAGGGTAAAGGAAGTGAGGCAGAGGTGGGTTCTGCTTACCTTCCCTACTGGTTCGGAGTCGTGTTGGAAGTGTGCATGTGCACACGCATACGCGCTCATCTCTTCCAGGTGAAAACCCTCTGCGCATGTGCAGAAGGCTTTGTGTATGGGCATTTTCTATCTGTTAAACTGCGACACTTATTGCTGACCTTCTAGAAACTAGTACAGTATAAATTGTTCAAGATAGTATTTAGGAAGTCATTGTTGCACTTATGTACATTTTTTTAAGTTCTGACCATTTTATGTTGGTTTTATATTTTGATAATTTCATATTTTCCAGGGTAAAGAGCCAGGAATAATTTTTTAAGAGCCTGGCAATATAAAAAGGCATCAAACCAACCCATAACATGTACTAGTCATTAAAAAAAGATGAATGAGACCTGCTCATTAACATTTGTTTTATAGGGATGAAGTTCCAAACTGAATGGAGCTAAATAAATAATTGGTGACAGAACTGCGGATGCAACAATCACTATGCATATCCAAATGGTTATTTGTCAACATAATGGCTGATGAGAAGTAGCAATTTTAAAAGCCTGTTGGCATTGCCAACTACTTTATCCTGCTTGTTTTACATAATTTGTACTGTTTTCCATCAGAAGCTGGTTAAGAATAAGAATCTTCTTATTCAATTAATGGGAGTCAGTTCACCATCCTGAAAAATTTCACCACCCCAATTTTAAAGACACAAACATACTAACTCTGCAAGTATTATCTCACCAGAAAATTCAACAGTAATGGTGTCAAGAACTAGTATTTTTCCAAGTAAAATCCACAAAACGATCCTCTGTTGAGTTCATTATACCCCTTTCCTCTACACTGAATTTATTAAACATTTTTAAGTGATCCTGAAGAAGGAAGAAAAAGAGAACACTGCAAGATGTATTATGTATATGTAGCATGTGTTTATTAGCATTTGAAAAAAAAATGTGAAAGTGGTGTCCTTACCTTATGTTTACCTAGCAGGAAGGATTCCTGTGTTCCCCATTACTGGCCATTTATATTATTAAGAATAGGCTATTAGGAAAGCAAGACTTCTTTTATGGTACACTGAGATGCAAAATTTGATCAACTTTATATCGATCTCCACAGATATGTTCTTTACTCACCAAAGGTACCTTCAACCTGCATGCATTATTTTTTTTAAGTATGCTGAAATTTCCCTGTCTATCATATTAAATCAGATGTATATGAGAAATGCATTCCTGTATGCTCAGAAACTCTTTATTTAGTAAATAATAGAAATCGGGAAAACCAGAGCACAACATTAGAAGCAGAAGAACATAGTCTCGTGAGCCATGCTATAAGCTAAAAGTTTTGATTATTTTCTCTTCCTCCAAATGTATTCCCCAGCCATCTAGTAGGTCATCCAAAATTCATGGACCAGTCCAATATCTTTTACAATAGGGATGCACACACAGCTCCTTGGAGGAGGCAATTGTGACATAAAATTAATTGGTTTCAGAGACATAACATGCAGTCACATTATTTAAAATGGTTGTTCTTGGCATGCTTCAATTTTCAAACATCTATTGCAATTAGCCAGGGAAAGATTTGTACATGTTCATTCAGCCATCAGCTAATTCTCCTGTAATTTTGGACAACCAATAGCAGTGGGAAGATTCCATCTCTTATAATAGTACTGCTTGGTTTTAGACATCTTCAACCACTGAAAAATGTTCAGTAGTTGGTAGTACTGCTGTACAACCAACTATAAAACACCAGAACATACGAGAAAAGAAATTATACAGAAGGAAATACAGTCCTGTTAATTTTTTTAAAAAGAGGTGGAGGGTGTCATAGTAAAAAAAAATAAAAAATTCTATATATGCTTTGCTGAACACTGACATTTTATACCGGTATCTGGAACATTTCTCTGCCAATATTTTTGGGACAGTTTCTTTCCATTTATTTCACAAGCTAGCATTCCTTAGACAGAATGAAGCAAACACAGAACCAACTATTATATAAAGCTCCACACTTTCACTTTAAAACTGCCTGATTGGAAAATTCCCACAAAATGATTCCTTGTGATTCAGAGATGTGTCAATCATTCAGCCACATTTCTTTTATTTTAGTAGGCAACTGCTCTGCGTTTTGGTAGCTCTTCAAAGCTCATCTGAAGTGCTCATGAAGCTTCAGAAAGATTCAGAGTAAATTCTGCTTACCTCAGGGTAAATATAATGCCACTTCAATATATGGCAGCATATTTCCAATGATTCCACACACACATACACACGTATACTTTGGATTCATCTGAAACTTAAACATACACGTTATTATTATAATTTTCTACCTATAAAGCACTGGATTACATTTAAAACATAATTAAAATCAAGTCTTCTCCATGTTTTGGATATATTCATAGGTGTAATGTTATATGAGAAAGTTCTTGAGAAACAGGAGGAAGAGTTGCTATCTAGGAATGATCTGATAAAAGAGGGTATATCCCATAATTGCATAATTGGTGGAGAAAGAGGTCAAGAAGGGACCCTTCTTAACTCCACAGGCTATAAAGAAAATGGTAGGAGATTTGTACTTTCAGATTTGCATGATTCTGTTAAATGTTGCTTTACAATAAAATAGAAGTAGCTCATCTGGTCTGTTTCTCATCTGGTATACCTGGGAAGGTCTTGATATACCTAAGACCCATGAGGTTTTTCATTTGATGCCTTATATACTCATATATAAACCCATCCACATATAAGCGAATCTACAAAATTGTAACCAAAATACTGGTTATATAGTTAATATGTTTTTAAAAATGGGGGGAAAAACAGAATCTGTACATGGTTCTCAAATTTTCTGTCAGTAACAGAATTGTGCATATCTTCTGGTCTACTAATATTTTTTTCCTTTAAAAGCTGTATCATATGGTAACCATTGGTGATTTCCAAACATGGAGATTATCTACCGATTGGAAAAGTGTTCAAAATGCAGGATACTGCAAACTTTTACATTATCATTTAAAATCCATGATTAAAAAACAAACAAATCTGAGTATTGGTTTATGGAGAAGCTAAAGCTGATTTTTAGGGACCCAAAAATTCTTTTTAAAAAAAAATGTTTATTAGAGTTTTTTAAAATCAACATGCAAAAACTTACAAACAATAAATAAAAGACAAACATATAAACAGAAGTACAAAAACAACAATATAGATACATATACTATCTTTTACAGCTTTTCTTAAATTGTTTTGCTATTATTTACAGATTTTCCTTTGTTTCTATCCTTAATTTATACCTATTCCTATATAAATCCTTATATTGAGTCTCCCTTTTGTTTTCTGACTCCTTTCAGTTACATTCATATTTACATACATATATAAAAAAAATTGAAATCATTGAATTTACATACGTTATTATTTTTCCTGTTCTATTTTATGACAATGTTTTAATTTTTTATTGTTTTCCAGCCATCTATATCATTTATTCCATATTTCATAAAATTCTGTTTCCTCATTGTCATGTAGCTCCATCATAAATTTACTCATTTCAGCACATTCTAAAAATTTTCGTACTACCATAGCGTTGGTGGGGGTATTTTCAGATTTCCAGTTTTGGGCATAGACAATCCTGGCTGCAGTTATTATGTGGAGAGTTATATATCTATTCTCTTTTTTTACAGTCCCTCTAATAATTCCCAACAGAGATAATCCCGGTTTCAAATCAATCTCTTGCTCTACTATTTCTTCAATCAAAATTTTGATTCCTAAATTCTAGAAAGATTACCTGAAGTTTGTAAGAATTCCTTTTCCATTTTCAAAACTGTGTTATTTTAAAATATTCATATAGTTATTAAAATGACATTTCTAAAATACAAACAGATCATCCGATATAACAAACTGTGTTTAGGTAGACACAATTGTCTTTCAAAGTGCATTGAAATCTGTCAACTCTCAACTCAAACTGTATCTATAGATGAAGAAAGATTGGACAATATTTCTCTCTGTGATCAAGATTCAATTTGTGTTCTGACTTCCTTTGGTGCAATAAATAAATAATATCCAATCTCAACTTTTTACTTTTACATAGTAATGTAAACCAGCCATTTCTATATCAACAAATCTATCTAATTGGTAAACCCAAAATCAAAGTTTCATTTTTTCCCCACCCCAGCACAAAATCCAGAAGCAGTTTCCAAATACTCAACAGCTTTTCTTTCTTTTTCCCTTCTTTTCTGCATTCTTTCCTTTCCCTCCCGTATTTTCTCTGCTATTTGTTTTTGTATTTATTTTATTTTATATTATAAACAAATAAAAGAAGATTCAATTTGTGTAACATCTGAGAGGAAGTCACTTGCATATAATTACTATTTTTGTAGACACCTTTTTTCTTCTCTTTTTATTTCAACTTTATATATATATTTACCGGTAGTTCAGATTGCACACAGAAATATACACTTACAGACAGATCTTTCTTTCTATTCCCACATTTTGCATTTTCTTTTTTATTCTCATTTTAGTTGTTAAGAAAATTAATCAGGATATAATAAAAGCATTTCACAACACATTCTTTTCTTTCTAAGGACTTGTTGAAAAGGCTACGATGCTTGAGAATCAAGGTATAATTCTATATGGAAGCACACATTTACAGTATTTTACAATCTATTCTCTAAAAGTGTGGAAGAATTGCCTTGGTTTGTGAGGTCTTCCATTTCATCTTCAATGCTATTGAACTGTTCATGCTCTGACAATAACTAACAGAAAATATATACACATATGTATATAGGCATCTATATTACACACAAATGTATTGTATATATGTAACTAATGTGTACATTTTATAAACTTTATAAAATTAAAAGTTAAGAGGCCTGGAATCTCTATATACCTTCCTACTGGCACCCTGCATTAATAACATATTACATTACTTAGTTTGTTTTAGTCTTAAAGTCAGTATCATACTAGACCTCTCTATTTTCTACCCGAAATGTATATATAATATAAATATAATCTACCAAATACCTCCCCACCACAATTGCCATTGAATTGAGAAAAGTGCACGCTGAACAGAACAGGAGCTCATTTTGCTTCATCTGTTGGGGACCCTGTCCTTATTAGAGACAACAGCAAACTTTCCCCAGATGATACCAGTTAACATTCAAAATATGGCTGTAAAAGTTGGACCATAAGAATGGCTGAGTGCCAAAGAATTTAGGCCTTTGCACTCTGGTGCTGGATAAGACTCCTGCGAGTCTCTTGGATTGCAAGGCGATCAAACCGGTCAGTCATAAAGGAGATCACCCCTGACTATTCTTTAGAAGGCCAGATCCTGAAGATGAAACTCAAATACTTTGGCCACCTAATGAGAAGGAAGGACTCACTGGAGAAGAGCTGCAAAAGATTGAGGGTAAAAGAAGAAAGGGACGACAGGCAATGAGGTGGCTAAATGGAGTAACTGAAGCAGTAGGCATGAGCTTAAATGGACTCCAGAGTATGGTAGAGGACAGGAAGGCCTGGAGGAACATTGTCCAAGGGGTCATGATGGGTCAGACATGACTTTGCAACTAACAACAACAACAACATTCAAAAGATTTCCCAAAAATCAGATTTATTCTGGATTCATCCCTAGGAAGGATTAAGGAGCTGATATAGTATACTATTGCAATTACTCATACTTCTAATTAAGCACATTTATATATCTTGACTAGCTTTCAAATGTTTATACTAGATAGTGCCTGTTCCTGGCACTAACCTGTGGTTGTCCTTGAAGCTTACAGAATACCTCTAGAAGAGTTAACACTGTTGAACTAGGCTCCATTAGGAGATGAGGAAACAGGTAAATAAAACAGCTGATAGGGAAGGAAGGAGATACACTCATCTTTAAAAGCTTGTTTTAAAAAAAACCTAAAGCCTTACTAAGCATTGGTGGTAGTAGTAACATGATATGCACCAAAATAGAGAAGAGAAGCCATTCATATGGGAAAGTAGAGAGGAAATTGGGGCACATTATCTATTGCTCTTCCCTGTTACAAGCTTCCACAGTAGCACAACAAGGACCTAAATAGCTGCTGAGAGTAGCAAATATCCAAACCAGGCCTAAATTTCTGTCTAATGAAATGCTGATCTTCTTCATATTTCTACAACAGTCTGAGGAAAATATCCTTATCTCATCTCCCAGTCTCATAAATAATCTTTCCTAATGCTGTAGATTCGCTTTATTTTTTTATATGTTGGCTCTGCTGATATCGGTAATTATCTTGAGTCCACTTTCTGTCTGATCCCATCTTCTTTCAGATTGTTTTATTAAATAGATATCTCCATGCTGAAAGCCATATGAGGGATATGAGCACACGATCTGTATATATACAGGCATAGAAATATGCATATATATTGATCATTAAGAAATGGGGGAACTTCTTCATCCAATTAAATGTAGTGTCTAGTAGTCAAGATACTTTGACCATATTACTAACAAAGAAGTGCTCCAAAACAGTTTCTCCTACAAATTGGCATAACATTTTCATATGCCAAAAACTCCAATTTGCAGATCATATTTTCTGTATGGAGAACAATCAACTCTCCAAGATGGCAACAAGACAGATCTCCAAGATGCTAAACAACCAAGAGGACATCCTTGAAATACATGGCAAGGAACATTCATGGAAGTCTTAAAGACTCTAAACATCATGTGAGAAGATGCTGAAGTACTTGCCCAAGACCGAAAATGCTGGAGATCCCTTGCTGTCCAATATGCCTCATAGCATCGGAGGATCTAACGCTAACGTTAGATTGGTCAAGATACAATCTATGATTCTCTCATAAAATAATGTGTAATAAGACCTTCTTGTCCAGCTATCCCCCCATACTAAATTCTTGCCATCTACTAATTGCTTGCAATTCCATCTATTGATTTCAATCACCACAATATAATTCTCCAACTTCCTTGAATCACGTAGGGCAAAGCTTCCTGTAAATTGAGATGTGCTCATACCACAAGGGCAATGCAAAATGTTATTATCAGGAATTCCAAGTAAATGAAGATCCCAGAAAAAATGTTAGCACTATTCAAATTAATAGTTACACAAATAGGATTTGTTCCATAGTTTCACATAGAAAACTTTTGTTATCAAAATATTCAGTAGTATAACATTTTTATAATTGAAAAATGAACTGGGAGCATTTATCCACATGTGATGGTATAGTGTTTTATTTGTAAACCATCCAGAGTCATGCAAGTGTAATCGATGGCATAGAAATTTAATAAATAGATAAACATAATTGTGTGTGTGTGTTTCTCATGCTCTATGCCCCTAGTATTTTGCTAATTCTTCAGAAGGATTTTTAGATATTGACCATGTTCCCTTTTCATCTATCATGACTTCGCTTATGACAAATTGTAATGATGTTCTACCAGCAATTCTGTCTTCTAACCTTTTGAGTATATCTGAAATTCCGTGCCTGGAAAATTTAAATATATTTGTTAATTACACAATTACATATTTCTTCTTGGCCTTCCTTGTACAAAGAACTGTAAATACACTGAATATTATAATCATTCTAGTAATCACAATAGGTAATAAATTAAAACCGGTGTTGCTATTTTTATCTTTTTTCCCCATAATACTGATATAAAATTAATGGAATCGGATGAGCTCTTCAAATAATAAATGCTGCTTTGACTGTTTCCCCAGGTTATCTGAAAATACTTTTTATTTTGCTAGGACTTCAATTATTACAACTTGATTATGGAATAATTAAGAAGTTAACACTTTTTGCATTAATTTCATTCCATGAAGTTCCATTTCAATCAATCTTCCCCAAATTGTCTTATTCTTATATAGGTTAACAGTTTCATTAGTTCAGTTCTTACAGAAAACCTTCTCATCAGATATTATGCTCTGGCTTTTTTTCTTACTGCATTTCCAATAAGAATTCATTTGCAAAACAGTGACTCAAAAGTAGAAAAAAAACAATGCTCAATAATTTTGTTTAAGAGGCATCTAGGTCACATTTGTTCCTATGGAGTAGGGAATCAGTAAGGGTTTTATTTTGTTATTTTGCTATATTGAGAGAAGCCAGATTGGAAGTAGATGAGCAATTAAAGAGGGGGAAATCAGCAAACTAGGTTAGGGTGATAATTCTACTCTGAAAGCTGGCAATGAAATTGATCTGCAAATAGTAAAATGAAAGTCAAGGAGAACGCTGAAAAAACAAGACTAAGATTACACACAAAGAAGGTCAAATTAATGACATCAGAAACAGCAACCAGACTTAGAACTGGCAATAAAATGGTAAATATGTTCTGCATTTTACATGCAGAGTTCATCTTTGCCTCCTATTTTATAACCTAAAACGTTGTATTCTGACCAACTGTTTTTATCAATGTGATAATGGGACGTTATGACAATTTAGGGAACTATTATAAAGGGTTCTATGTGATATCAGGCAGATCTTGATCATGCAAGCTCATGTCCTAATTCTTAAATAATTTATCCATCAATGATACTTTGAACTCTCTTTCGCGCACCATTGATTTAGGTTACTCTAGCACAGTGATGGTTAACCTTTTTGGCACCAAGTGCCAAAACTGGAGCATGGTGCAGCACCGTAACCCGTAAACGTGCAGCTGGCCGGTGCGCATGCCTGCGGTGGCCAGCTGCTCTTCTGGGTTCTGTCGCTCACATGTACACTGGCCAGCTGGTCTCTTCCGGGTTCTGGTGCACGCATGCCACAATTCTTCCATTTCCAGATATTTATGAATTCATATAGATTGTATGTATTTCATCAGAGTTCATCAGAGAGTTCATTAAATTCATCCAGCATGCTCATGAAAAAGGGAAGATGATTTCTCACCTTAAGTTTTAAACAATGATGAACGTCCCAAAATAAGAAGGCATAAAAAGAATCTACTCTTCACCTTGGGGTCAATCAGCCATTGATTCCCAACTTTCTTTGCAACTCCTTCTCCACCCAACTGGGTGATTTTGAATGAATGGTAAGACCCTAATGTTATCTTTTATCTTCGGTCTGAAAGAATTTTGGTTTGCCTCCATCTTTTTCTTCCTCTTTCCCTTCTCCCTGAGCTTTTTAATCACTTATCAAATCTTAGCTACTCAATTCTGTAATTTCTAATTAAACTAATAAACAGCCAAAGGTAAAACTCGGTCTTATTCTTAAACCTTATACATACAGCTTACATAAACTTGAATGTTGATGGCATTACCATGCCTGATGGAATGAAGTATGTGATTATGAGAGAGATTCAATAAACACAAGAATGCAAGATAGCAGGTATATTCTTTGAGGGTACAGCTAAAGCTACTAAATATGAAAACCTTGAGGGATATCAAGATACACAGGAAAGGGATGAGTGGAAGTAGCATCAATTGAGCATCCCATAATAAATACAGAAAACCCAAGAAGTCATCCTAGAATATAAGGTTGGTTGGCGACTCCACAGCAAATGCAGAATATCTTAAATGGATTCCTAGAAGTTCAGATTGACTGATAGTTCCACAGTGAATTGTGTGAATTGAAAAGAGAACAAATGTGTGAGTTGGAAATGGATAGCTATAAAAAAAAGAAAGAGAATCAAAGGAATTTATGGCAAACAATATAAAAATGGACTGTACTCAGTGGTAGGATTCAGCTGCTTTTCACCGTTTTGGGAGAGCCATTTGTTAACTTTCTGAGCAGTTCTGTGAACCAGTTGTTGGAAGAAATCTCCTTCCAACAGCCTTTTGTTTTTCTCATTTTACAGGGCTAATCCTATCAGAAAGGCAGGAAGGAAACATTCTGGTGTGCCTCTGTGTTGTTTCTAGCCTAATCCTGAAAATACATATCTTTAAGTGTTTTCAGGAACTGCCTCTCCTGTTAAGCCTTGTTACATTGTAACAGCCCTTAATGGTTCTTGGCAGTATGCCCACACTAGCCTGAGCTGCTTCTCTGGAATTGTAGGTTTTTGTTTTGTTTTTTGCTAGGTGCTTGACTTTTTAAAAAGCTTTTTACACTACTTGGGGTGTACCTTTGGGGTGTACTTCCAAGAGGCAGGGTGCAAGCTTGGCACTCAGTCTGATTTTTTTACTGCCTTTCTGGGACCATGTGATCTTTCCTTAAATCTGAATGATTTCCTTAGGATATCTTGTGAGGTGAGTGAGACCAGCTGGTATCTTTAAGTGGTGCAAATGGATCTAATACTTCAGTGTGTATTCCCATTTCTAATCCAATGATTGGTATTTAGGGCAGCTTTTTTGCAAGCAAAGAAGCTTTTTGTATTTTTCTACAGGTAATCTTTGATTTACAACAGTTCATTTAGTGACCATTCAAAGTTACAATGGCACTGAAAAAAAGTGATTTATGACAATTTTTCACACTTATAACCTTTGCATCATCCCCACAGTCACAAGAGGCTGGGCAAGATGAAACTGCCCTCAATGTGAGTGACATTGAGTTGGCCACACCCACCCAGTCACATGCCCACTCAGCCATGTCTACCCAGCTGGTCATTAGGGCAGAGAACCAGTTGTTGAATTATTTGAACCCCACCACTGACTGTATTGTAATGCCCAGCCAGAGAAGCAACTGGCTGAATAAGTGACACCACTCTTCCCATAAAGTAAAAGAGATCCCAAGAAAGATGCCATGATCATGAAGGAATAGGATGATTTATATGATCTGTCATTGCTACAGGAGTTATAGAACAGACAGATGAACTTATAATGACTTTCTCAGGGAGGAAATCTAATTGAGATAACAACATAAATAAGATTTAAAACATCTGGTGAGATGACACAGTAAGAAATCACTGAGTCCCAAGGGCATCTACCTGAAAATGTTTACATAATTCAGATGTGAACTTGCTAACCTCCTAGGAAAATATGTAGCTTGTCACTCCAATCAGGCCCAATGTCATAGGACAGGAAGGTAGCCAATTGACACCAATTTTTTAAAAATGATCTCAGGAGAGATCTGGGGAAATACAGTATTGGCCAATCAGCAGAGCATTTCTTACAGAGAAAATTGATAGAAAGAGTAAGTAAAGAAAAAAAAACACATCGAGATGCATAGAGGAAAAAGCCTTGCAGAAAGAAAAACAGCATGGATTCTTCAAAGCAAAATTCTACCTTACTAACCTTTACATATTAGCTGAGAGTCAACTGGCATGTAGATTGTCATGATCTCAGGGGTGAAATCCTACCGGTTTTGTCCGGTTCTATAGAGTAGGTTGCAAGCAGCTGGTGACGTCATAGAACCGGTTCTGGTGTGTGGAGGCCACCATCTTTTATGTGGATTCACAACTGGCTGACACACCATACTCAACGAGTAGTCCTCAATGGGTCTAAGTCTACATGGAGAGAAGTTAGCAGTGGGGTACCACAAGGTTCTGTCT
>JANHFT010002459.1:67211-78257 GCA_032467955.1 Pseudoxenodon macrops
TTTGCATGGTGTGTGAGCCGGTACAGCTGCTTTTGCATGGTGTGTGAGTCAGTTGTGTTGTTTTGTGTTGTGTGTGTTGTGTGTGTGTATAAAGTGTAAAAGCATGCCCACTCGGTCACCTGACCTCAAGCCATGCCCACAAAATAAGCCACACCCACAGAACCAGTAGTAAAAAAATTAGAACCCACCCCTGATCTATCTCCAGTCTACAACACAGTCTTTTCAACAGTTCCAAGAAGGTTCCACACCCATTTGCAACACTCAGGTGACCCTGGGGACACAGGTAAACCTCCAGGTGGCCTTAACCACTTGCAAAAAAAATGCAAATGATCATCTGTCTGCAAGGAGTATAAAAATCCATTCATTCCCCACCATCCAGTCAGAGTTGAAGAAGCTTCTTAGTTGAGAGGATGAGAAACATCTTTAAAGAAAAACAAGAAAGTCCAGTTGCCTCTTGAAAAAGCACCTTATGGAGATGCACATGCATAAACAGAAAAACATATATAAACAATGGTGACATTTTTCATGGGGATTTTGAACCCCAAAAGTTGTAGCTCAACAATTTTGGTTTGGTAATGAGTATTTCACAGATCTGGTTCTGTCGAATGCATTGGGAATCCAATGGGAGAGCTTTATACTGGAGGTGGATGACTGGTTAAAATTCAATGCCATCTCCACTGCCTGCTCCCATGTTTCTGGTTCTGATTTCCTACTTTGCCATCTTGTCTCCTTTTATTTACTTTTATCTGTTAATGTTTTTATTTGCTGTGTTTTTATAGTAGATGATTTCAATGTTTTTTTCAGTATTTTTTATGCTGTAAGTCACCCAGAATTGTTGTATTTAAGAAGGCTGGCAAATAAATTTTGGTTAAACAAACACAAGTTTCTATTCTTCTTACTTGTTTCACTGACTGCATCCCAAGCTTGTTCATCTAATTCCATTTCATACAATACCGGTAAGCCTTTTGAAACTCACTAGGATGTTGCCCTAAGCAACATCCATTGGAGAATTACAGAGCTGCTCTGACAGAAGTATAGGAAGCATCTTGTAGCGGTCAACCCAAATTGTAGTCTCCAAAGTCAACTAGAACATGCAAGAACAATTCAGCAGCAAAACACAGAAATTCAGTGGTGGCCTAGCTTCACTAGGTTTAACAAATCTATTTTCCTTATCCCATCCCAGCTTTAAACAAAAAGTAGACTTAACAGTTCCTCTGAGAACGTGAACATTGTGCTGCCACATTCCCTGCAGCACACATACCTTTAAATAATGACAACAAAAACATACCTCCTTCCCTAGCCTGCAATCTCCCTTCACTCTGGCTGTATACTGTTGCATTCTTTTTCATAGTTAATAACCACCATCTCCTACAAAATAATGCCAAAGATATTTCTATGGGCACATTTATAAGGGGCCTCCCACTATGTTGAAATTATTTTAGATGCAACTTTTGAGACACAGAATTATTGCATTGAAAGGAAATGGCTAAATGCCTATAGTTAAGAAAGCAATCCGATTAAAAATGAGGTAGAAAATGCTGTTAGGTTGATTTCTTCCTTGAGGGATGCAAAGCTTTGCATATTTTCTGTATTGTGTTTTATTTATTTATTTGTTTTCCGAAAGAAAATTGTGACAAGCTCAGCTTTTTTTTTTTGCAGTGGAAATGCTATACAGCTGAACCTAAGAGCAATTCACATATGTTTCTCATTCAGCCCAAAGCTACTATCAAAGAGTTGCTTTTGGTATGTGTGAAGTAATAAATGCAAAAGCAGCTACTTGGAAACACATACGGAAAACTGATTACATTGGTCCCAGTGTGAAAATGATTACAATGCTGGTAATTTAAGAGAAGAGAAGGGAAGGGAAGGGAAGGGAAAGGTTCTTATGTTCTTTTTGATAATGTGGTCTTCTAGATTAAAAAACCCCCCTCTCTCTCTCTCTCTCTCTCTCTCTCTCTCTCTCTCTCTCTCTCTCTCTCTCTCTCTCTCTCTCTCCCTCCTTTCCTCCCTCTTGTATTTTTCAAGGCACAAATTACAAGGCTCAACCTACTCTGGACACTTTATCTGAGGACCTAGTTGTCTGGAAAAGGCTCTGATCCTGGAAAAGGTGGAAGGAAAGAGGATGAAGAAGAGGAAGGAAAGAGGCTGATTAGCAGCAAGATGGATGGGCTCAAGTACAGTGGTGATGGGAGTACTATTAGAAGATCTAAAAGACCAGGAAGTTATTAAGAGTTGACACTGACTTGATGGCACATAATTAATACATTAATCAATAAAAAGAACACCAAACAGTTCAGCAGGTAAAAAGATAAACCCCCAGTTTTTTTTCTTGTTTCAAAAAGTGCAGAATCTACAAATCTAAGTGGAATACAAAACTTGGAAGACAAGCTGTCCATAAACCACTATGGCAGTCATTTGAAGCTCAATTAATCTTGCTTTTCTGGAGAGGGAAGGGCTCTGAACATGGGAAAATAGGACTTCTCATTTTCTATACCTACTCAGAAACATTTTCTGAAGGATGCCAAGCTCACAGATAATTGTTTGGAGTTTCTTTGATTACAATTTTCAGTATCTAAAAACATTTTCTTATGTTGTATAGAAACAATCCTTGTCATCCCTGATGGGTTTTTGTTTATGATCTTTCCTTTGCCTCACTGTTTTAATATTGTTGGAATGGTGGAGACAACACTAAAGCCATAAGCTGTTTAGTTGCTTTCAGTATAAAAGCTTCTGTTTTCAGTGTTTAATGCAGAATATTTCAGCTGGAATGGGAAGCAATTGACTTCTTTCAATAACATTTGCATGCCTAGTTTGATTAGCTTCCCAATATTCTCCTATTGGTCTATACTGGTTCAATTTATATGCTGTGATTGTCTATTGGAGACTACCTAGTTGTAGATTAGATGTTCAACCTTATTTTCTGTTGCAATTTTGCTGGATTTTCATTCGGTGTAATTATTTATTGAAGAGAGTGTAAGAAAATTGCTTTTCTGTTTCTCTATGTGTGCTAATTTTAACTTTGTGTTTATAAATGGCCTTTGCATTTGGTCAGACAAGAAATGAGGGAAGGGTATGCCTTTCAATAGCATAGATTGTTAAAAGTTCAGAAGAGTCTCTGTTGCCAAAGAAAGGGGGATTTTTGAGGCTGCAGTTTGTCAATCTCTATGCCAAATAAATAATTATCGTACCCACAGAGAAATCATGGTTTCATCAACAGTTGGCACAAATTATAATTCCATAGAATTTTACTTTTGTACAAACCTTTCACTTCTCACCCTAAAGGCTTGTTTGGTTCAGAAAGGAAGAAGCTTCTTAGATGAGAAGTGAAACATTTTTAAAGGGAAAAATACCCCAAGAAAGTCTTTCTTGCAGTAAAGTTAATTTCCTTCTTTGTCATTTGGTTTTAATGATTTGATCTTTCCTACCTCTTTTACAGAATCCTATGCTCCTATGTTTTCTCTATCTGATGTCAGTGTGTAAATATCTCTCTAGGTCATGACCCTCACCATGTTTTCAGTTTCTTGGTAGAGTGTTTGACATATTTGAAACATTTAAAATCTGAGAAGAGCCATAATATCACAGGTGTCTGATTTGTATTATCTTATATGACTTAGTCTGCTTTATATGCTAGGTTCTGAAAAATGAAGAGGCTTCAAAGGCTCCATCACTATAAGGGGGGAAAAACCCACTTCTTTCTTATCAGATCTTTTCTTTCCTTGTTTAATGTGTTAATGTCTTCCAATTAAGCTCAGTTCCTGATAACTATAGAGCAGGGGTGTCAAACTCAATTTCATCGAGGGGCCACATCAGAGTTGTGTTTGACCTTGGAGGGATGGAGGCGTGGCCATGGGTACAGCTGTGATGGGCATGGCCAGCTCAATATCACTCATGCCGGTAGCACCTGTGGTGGCCAAGTGCTAAGGCAGGACTTCTCTCACACTCTTTCTCACTCTCATTACAATCTCCTTCCTTCCTTCCTTTCTTCCTTCCTTCCCTCCCCCCTTCCTTCCTTCCTTCCCTCCTTTTCTTCCTTTTCCCTCCCTCTTCATTCTTCTTTCTTCTTCCTTCCCCTCTTTCCTTCTTTTTCCTTCTTTACTCTCTTTCCATCTTTCCTTATTTTTCTTTCCTCTTTCCCTTTCTCCTTTTCTGTCCCTTCTTGCATGTTCAAATGCAAAAGGGGAAACATTTCTCCTTTTGTTTTGTTTTTAGTTTGCTTTTCTAGCCCTCTGCCAGTGAAAACTGAGTCCGGGGGCCATGTGGGGGTCCCCACACCCGGTTTTTTTGCCACAACAGTCTCCTGAAGTCCTCTGCCAGCAAAAACAGCTTGAGGAAGCATGCGTGGCCCCTCCCTGAGCTCCATTTTTGCTGGCAGAGACACCGTGGGCTGGTCCTTTGCTTTTTTCAGGGCCAAATCTAAGCACCCCGTGGGCTGGATCCAGCCTGCAGGCCTTGAGTTTGACACCCCTGCTATAGAGAAATATCCATGTTGTTTTCATGGCACTTCATGTTCCTCCTTCCATGATGTTTTTTTCCCCAACTCCACAGCCAAAGGCTGCATCTCTGGGATTTACCAATGGTTTTCTATGTGAATACTAATAATCCTGCTTAGTTTTTCTGCAATTGGGCAGAATTGCATAGGGACTGCTACTTGGTAACATGCTTAATATAGAATTCATTTCAAAGTGAAATCAGTAAGTTAAGTTAGATGAGATCAGCCTATGTTCTATTAGTTTCAATGGAACAGCTTTAAGTATGATCAAATATATATACGTATACCTTTTGCCAATGGCAGATGTTTTATTGACAATAACAGCAGATTAAGTGCTAGTGAGCGACTGGTAGATGTTAGTCCCAGCTCAGGGTGGCTAATGAGTGTATTTTAGCCTTGTTCTAATAAAGTCAGTCATTATTTCTCCCCCACCCAGACACCTCCAAGACCAAGCTTCAAATTCTCCTTTTGCCATCTTAGGTAACATTCAGTGGTGACATTTCAAAACTAACTATAAGGCTGAGCTGAGAACAAATTAACCATCACATCAGTTCTCACTTAACTAGAGAAACTGGACTTGTGGTAGATTCAGGATGTAAATTTGCCCAGCGAATCTGCCTTGTTTTGGATTGAGTGCTGTCCCTTCACTTTTGCAGACCAAGACAGTGAGAAACAATTTGCCATAACTATCATCTGCTTCCCATTTCCTTGCTTTAGTTATTTGGAGATGACTGCAACAAAAATAAAAAGAAATGTTTTGAAGCCTTCATCCTCTTCTTTGATTTTCTTTCTTGGGATACTATAGGTATAGGATTATGTCACTTCCTACATAAAGGAAGCTGTATCTTTCAGAGTCCTTGCCCTGGGGGTACAAAATTTATAAGGAACATTTTTTTTAAAAGGAGATAAAGAAGCATCTGCCTGTCTTATTATTGCCATCCAAGTATTTCTTGATAAGGCTGGACAGGGAAGCAAAGGAGAAAAAGATAGCAAAGGCACAGCTTGGGGAGAAGATGCAAAATTTATTTATTAAATATATTTATTTACTTATTTTTTTATGCCGCACATCTCACTGATATAGTGATTCATTTATTTTGTTCTATATCAGGCAAGAATGTTAAGAACATAACTTTGCTATGGATTTTTTTAAAAATGTGTTATTTCTCATTTTTGTAAGGAATCTTTTACCAGTTGTTTTTTTTATCTTGGGGAAATCCTCTCTCAAACCCAGATGAGTTAGCCCATCTTTATAACTCCCTAGGTTTCTAATAAACATGAGATACACATTTTTCTTCCAAACTTTTGGTAGCCCTTTCTCTGTCTAGCACTCCTGTCAAAATTGAAATATATATTGTATGATCACAATAAAACCTGGTTTGGAAAGAGGACAAGGCTGCCTGTCTCTAGTATTCACTATCTTCATTCTTTCATAAGACATCTGATTGCTAGCACAGTATTAAAAGAGTATTGCATGACTGATGACCCACAGATCAACTTTAAATCCAGAAATCAATAACAGGCAAAGGGATGCCCTCCAATCAAACTAACTACAGGATTTGAAAACATCCATCTCCTTTGAAAGCAGCAGGAGGCCAGGAAGTGCATCAACACACATAATAGTAAGTCTAGTGGAATAATGAGATAAAAACACTGTCTCTATTTTACATAGATAAATGAGCATGAAAAGCAAAATAAATGTAGCTCATTTTCAATAGATAGAATTTAAATATCTGTTCCACATGTGTGTTTTACATTCTTTACTGATCCTATTAATGTCAAATATATCAAACTATTAGTATCAGATGATAGTTGTCTGGCAGACATGATTTTTGTTTTCAGTAGCAGAAATAATTATCTGGATAGTTTTGTGCGATGCAGTTTCAGTTCTTTTATAGGTAATTTAGTTTTGGCCAGTGGTGGAGTCAACATATATTTAAGAGGGACTGCTGAATCTGAAGTGGATAATACTTCATTATATTGGCTATTGTGTGACTACCTTTTACTCTACATATACAATGTTTTGGAAAGAAAAAGTGGAAAAGGTGAAACAGAATGGTGGAGAGAGAGGGATAGGGCCAACATTAATGAGAACATTAATCTGAATTTTTATGAAATAAATCTGTTCTGAAAAGTCTCCTTTCATTCATATCTGTTTTGAGACATAATAGCAGGGAGAGGGGAGCATAGAGATATTGCTTTTTTCCCCAATTTCATTGGGAGCCATTATTACTCAGCTCATATGAAAAGGTCCAATATTCCCTAACAAAAAAAAATCATGTTTTTCATCTCAAAGATCCAATTTTCCATTTTTGGCATCATCAGGTAGGGCTGAAAAGGACATCATTTTGAAACAGTTGCTAGTCAATTTGGACAATGTTGAACTAATCTTGTACGACAATACTGGCCTAATTTAGCATGGTTGTCTTTGTATCCTTTTGTGTTCTTGTTTCTGCCTACTAGATGCAAACCAGTTTATGTTATTGTTGGTTTGTTATGGACCTTACAAAAAGAATCTTAGCAATGTGACCAATAGATAAATATATAATATATGAGATTTGCTTCTTGGTCTCAGTAGTAATTTTTCTTGATACTCAATGATTGGCTAATGGTGTGTCAGTACAGAAAGAAGAAGAAAAGCATATTTCAGTTCTCTTTTCAGTCTTAAGAAAAATAATTCATAACTGATTTTTAAAGGCAAGATGCAGACTCTACCTTCCATCCACTGAGAAGAAGCTAGAGAAAGAACAATGTAGTGCCCAGATTATGAAATGATTTTCTATTAGAACCATTTATTCATTCATTCATCCATCCATCCATCCATCCATTCATTCATTCATTCATTCACACTAACATTCTTCATTTGCCAGGTAAAAACTTTACTTTTTCATGTGGCATATCTTTTTCACTGATTAGCTTTGTTGGTTAAACTTTCTACATTTGGTAGTTACTAAAATTGCACCTGGCAATTTTCTTAAGGTTCCAATGAAATGTCACATATTATGATGTGGTCTAATGTAAACACTACATTGACTGATGTTTTTTGCTAAATAATATGCCTTACAAGTACTAAAGTAAATTATCTGACTAACTTTGGTGAACATAAAATGAGTAACCCTTGAAACAAATGGGTTGTTTTTTTCATCACCTAGAACCCCATATTTACTTATTATTCCCCTCACAAGGAGAGCCTTGTCAAGGACATACTTTTAAGATATTCTAATTTGTGACCCGAATGAACACTGTCTTTGCAACTGATGAGGAATTCTAGACATATTTAAAGTCATTATCTTCAGGAGATTAATGGATCATTATCAGTATTATAATCAAGAGAGCTGGGTTTTTTTCTTTGCAAAATGATTGGAAACAGACTCACTTATCAATGAATGTCTGTCAGCAATTGATACATTTAACAATGCAAGAGAATATCTTGAAATGAGAATAACTACTTTTGTGTCAGCATGTAGTTATTATGCATCAGTGATTCTTGACAGTATTACATAGAAAGCCTGCTATTTCCTGTAGCTCTATTACTGAATTTGTATTCTGCAGTGATATTTTTTATTTATGAACCTTGTTCAGGGGAAAACATGGGTTTTTAATTCAGGTTTTTGCCATGCAGGCTGATAACATGAAGGAGCTGACATCTCTATTAAGTGAAGCAGAAAAAACAACAACGACCTACTGGTATTTGCCCATTTCCCCCCAGTTTACCCTCTCACCCCAATGAAAGGGAAGCATTGTGATAAACTAGATGGATTGGAGAGCATTTAAAAATAAAGTTGAAACAGACTCGCAAAGTAACTGTTAACTGTTTTCTAAGTTTGCAATCAGAATCATAGGATATGTTAACCAAATTAAGAACTCCTTTCAGTTGCTAGGCTCTAAACTGTCAAGTAAAGAGAAGAGCAAGCTAAATTTGCCTACTTATAAGAGATATTTGAAGCTTCAAAACAGAACTCTTCAAACCTATTACTTTACACAATCTAACCTATAATTTATTTCCATTGCTTCATTTATCCACTCAGTTTTACCCAAGAGAAAACAGAAAAAATAAATAAATTCAAACTGTGTATAAGAGAATAGGTTGCATAAAATCTACTAGCTAGCTAATATATATTCTACCTAGAACATTTAATAACTCTTATTCATGCGCTGCATTGATTGCCAATGTACTTCAAAGTGCTGGTTTTAATTCAAGGTGCTGGTTTTCACTTTTAAACATTTTCATGGCTTTAGATCAGGTTAGTTGAAGGGTTGTCTCTTCCCAATTGTTTCTGTCCATCTGACCTGGTCAGGAAAGCATGCTTTGGGTCCTATTGGTGAACGAATGCTGCTAGAGTTGACCTAGAAGACATGTCTTTTCTGTTGTAATGCCTGTTTATGGAATATTTTCCCTCCAAAAATCAGAATGACCTCAACAGTGCTGGCTTTTCATAAGCCCTTATAGCACTGGTTCTGTGCCACAGCCTGGGGCTCAGGCTGTTGTAGTGACCCTTTTCATGATCAATTTACTTACTATGATATGTGATTTATTCTTGGCTACTACATATTTTAATTTTTTTTTAATTTTGTTTTGCTGCCCCAAGTCATTTGGTGAGATTGATGGCCAGACACACTAAATAACTAAATAAAAATTAAAGAAATGAAGGGCTTTGTGTAATTCTAGAGCTTCTCTAAAGCTTGCTATGGCAGGTAATTTTAAATGTAACAGATGGAGAAAATGATAAAAATACGTGAGGTATAATCTTACGAAGCGCATTATATTTTATTTGATCAAGTGAAAAGAGTGGGCTGAAAAAGAAAAAGATCTACTTCAGAGGTCAATAGCCTTATTTTCTGAGCCATATTTGACTTTGAAGTAGTTTGTTATGAAACATGCTTCAAAAAGTAGGACAAAACTGGGGCAAAAAAGCAGACAGGTCTAGGATAAAACTTAATATGAGTTGACATTCAAATGCCAATGTCAAGGTCATCAACAAAGTAAATGGAAAACATAGCCCTTAGTCTGAAAAAACAAGGTAATTCTACTAGGAGATCTTTCTATGGCAGACCTCCCTTAATTTGGGGTTGGTTCCATGGAGCTGGCTCAATTTTTTCCATATTTATCCAAATGTAGCAGAGTATACATATACAGTATGTTATTATGTTCAACCTCTCTAAAAATGATACAAAAATGGGAAAATATCTGGTTGTGTTTTTGTTTTTTTCATTCACAAAATCAGACAGTTTAATTGCTCTATACTAATTGTATTTCTAATATGATAGATAATTTATTCATCAAACATTTCAAAATTAACTTAACTTAAATTAAATTAACTTAGATCCGTGATGGTGAACCTTTTCCAGACTGAGTGCCCAAAGCATGCATGAATGCATGCACCCGAACCCCCAAAATGCAACACATGCACGGCCCTGCACATGAACCCTATCCCCTGCACGCTCCATGCATGCATACACCCCCCCTGCACACACACCGTGCATGCATGACAGATACCCAAAGACCAGCTGGCTGGCAGGAGGCACATGTGCATGCATAGCAGAACTGAACTGGGGTGAAGGCTCGCATGCCCAGAGAGAGGGCGCTGTGTACTACCTCTGGCATGCATGCCATAGGTTTGCCATCACAGACTTAGAACATGGTATGCATAACATGGTAAAGGTGAAATACTTGTCTAAGCTTTTAACTTTCCATTAGCAATAGCAATAGCACTTAGACTTATATACCACTTCATAGTGCTTTACAGCCCACTCTAAGCAGTTTACAGAGTCAACCTATTGCCCCAAACAATCCGGGGCCTCATTTTACTGACCTTGGAAGGATGGAAAGCTGAGCCAACCTTGAGTTGGTCAGGATCAAACTCCTGGCAATGAGCAGTGAGTTAACTTACAATACTGCATCCTAATCATTGTGCCATCATATTTACATTACAGAACATAAGGATCTAACCCAGAAGTATAGATTTGATATGAAAAATTATAAACCATCATCATCTCTGACTTTGGTGAGATAACGCATAGAACAGACCCCTAAAATTTAGTTATTTATTGAAATGCAATTTATTTATTTGTATCCTTACCATCTTTTTTTTTAATAAACATCACAAGGCGGCAAACATATCCTACACATTTTCCTCCTATTTTCTCCATAACAACACCCTTTAAAGCAGGTGAGAGAGAGCAACTGGTCCAAAGTCACCCATCTAGCTTTCATGGCTAAGGCGGGAATTGAACTCATGGTCTCCTGCTCTTTAACTTGATGCCTTAACCCAGGGGTCTGCAACCTGAGGCTCCGGAGCCACATGCGGCTCTTTGGACCCTCTGCTGTGGCTCCCTGTAGATTGATCCCACTACTAAACTCAGGAGATATAGCTGTGCAAAGCATCGTCTGATCCACCTTTCTGTCTGCAATCTGTCACATATGTACATTTGATGGTAAATAAAATCCATTTAGCAGGAGAAAAAAGGTAATACCACCAAGAGAAGCTGTTTGTTTGTTTGTTTGTTTGTTTGTTTGTTTGTTTGTTTGTTTGTTTGTTTGTTTGTTTGTTTGTTTGTTT